>JACSYO010000919.1:92500-277500 GCA_016806645.1 Ophiodon elongatus | reverse complement strand
AATGGACGTTTTTCAAAATAAAGTAACGCCATGGAGTTCAAGCTGCGGCGCCAAACCGGCGAGGACGTTTGAGGCGCGTCCCCGTGAAAGTCCGCGAGGGGTTCCCAGCTGTCAGATCGTAGGGTGCTTGAGGGCTCTCTCGCCAGACATTTTGAGCCAGAGGAAATTTACCCACAATTCATAGCAAGTGATGTCAAACACAGGGTTACCAGTAGAAGCCCAAAGGTGTAAATAAGCGTGGCATATTACATTTTTACAGAAACATTAACAACATTTAAGATGGAATGAACTATTTTAGTTTAGTTTTGAAAAGAAAACGAGGGGACAGATGATTTGACAGTTCTAGTTTTAAAAATGTTTCCATCTCCAAGCATCTGGTTCTTGTCTCTTCCAGAGCTCATCCGTGTCTCCCTCGGCCAGTTTTCGGAACCGCGAGAAGCACAGGAGTTCGAGCGATTACTCCTCCGACAGCAAGAAGCAGAAGACGGATGAAAAGGAGTTGGCCTCCACGCGCTATGTGAGTCAGCAAAAATGTTACCTTTTCTCACTTGGTCATGCTGTATATATGAGAAGTGGACATAGTCAGCGTGACGCCATCCATTGGTGTGTGGACCGCCGTTTTGAGGTCCAAACAGCCATCTTGGTTTTTGGCTGTTGGCATCCTGGCTTTTTGCAACGAGAAGCAACATGACAGGTTGGCATTTTTAGGCGACCAGAAAATGTTACAATTAACTTTCAAGAAGGGAAAACACACCGTGAAAGGGTAAAAGTCTGACGAAAACACAGACAACTCGCACACGGGACAACGCTGTGGTCGCAACCTGTCTATCACAAGGGAGCCCCCCCCTAAAGCATACTCTGCTTCATGGTGTATTTGAGTCTAAATGGACCATAATCTACTAAATGAACATCATGCTGTATTGAAGAAGACTTGAAACTAAAGATTGAGACCATAAACTCATGTTTACAATGTTTACTGAGGGAATAAATCAAGAGAGAAGTAGAGTCATTTTCTCAGAGACTTCTATACAATCTGACTTATTTTTGCAACCAGAGGAGTCGCCCCCTGCTGGCCAGTAGGAAGAGCACAGGTTTAAGGCACTTCCGCATTTGCGTCACTTTTTAGATCCGGAGGTTGTCTGACTTGATATGTCTATTTCTTTCGCCTCTACGACGGCGACAGCCGTGGCCGGAGGCATTTTGTTTTCGGGTTGATCGTGGTCAAAGGTCACTGTGACCTCACCTAACACCATTAATCAAGATTGCATATGCCAGTTATGACAATTTCAAGAGGATGAAATGATGAAGTGGTGTCATTTTGGACACATGGATGTAAACTGCAACTTAAGCCGACAACCGCGAGGGGGTAATCTAGTTTATCCCAACGTGTTATTTCTGAGGGTGACATAATGGAAAGGCAGAAGTCCTTTTTTTATTATTGTTTTGTGGTCATCAAATGTAGGCTCAAATATTCCGAATATTTGAGAAAAGTGCAAATTTTTTAATACAAAATCGGCAACAAAACGAGGGCAGCCTGACATGAGCCACATTCAAACCTGCACTTTCTCATTTTTTTCTCTCTCTCTTTGGACAACGCAGTGTGAGAGAGAGAGAAAGAGAGAGAGAGAGAGAGAGAGAGAGATAGAATTTACACGTCAAAGGGCGTAGCTTGGACTTGAACTCAGCTTGTTGCAGTTTATGACTTGTTCTCCAGCCAAACGAGCCATCTGGAGGATACACCATGGAACCATTTGGACCCTTTTATCTGATCATTAAAAACGTGCAAAAATACAACAAGGAGCGATGCCAGAGGACAGATTAAAATAGTCTTAGTGGTCTTCTTTTAGTGCATTAATTAAATCGTTGATTTTATGATCACCCTTTTTTATGAACGTACGTAGAATTTCAATTTTAATGTCATTTCAAATAAATGGAAGGAATTTGAAGAAAAGCACTGATCATCTGTATTTTTTTACTGTTGGAGAATTTAGGTTAATGAGGTTTGACACCTCAGAAAGTCGACATACAGTAAAAGTTTTCAAGCTTTCCTCCATTTTATCCAAAATAAAACAGAACGCTACACACAAGAAATGCACGTGTTTTCACTGTTAGTTTGTGTCAACCTAGTTCCAAAAAAACGCTTTCCACCGCAGTCACGTGCGTGTCCTCTTATGTGTCCCATCAGGAAAGTGATGGAGAGAAGAGCGACGACAACTTGGTGGTGGACGTCTCCAACGAGGTACGACGCGGTTCAGCAGCGCCGCGTCCTTTTGTTTTGAAAAAGAAAGAACGAAAAATAAAATCCACCTTTCTGCTCACCCGCCGCAGGATCCGACGTCTCCCAGAGGAAGTCCCGCCCACTCGCCCCGGGAGAACGGGTTGGACAAGAGTCGCCTGACGAAGAAGGATGCTCCGCTGAGTCCGTCCTCCGTCGCCTCCTCCAGCAGCACGCCTTCTTCCAAATCAAAAGAGATTCATTTGGTGAGTCATTGGGGGAAATCACAGCCCACTGATCTTCCCCTTCGTCATTTCTCAGGGTAGTTCTAATCTATTTTTAGTAAGTAGGCAAAAATCCTGTCGGTAAGAAGATGATAAACCCTGGATTATAGCAGGTGCAGAAAGCGCTCAACGCATAATACATCTGTACAGAATGTGGGTCATGAACAGTTCCTGTGTTATTTGATGGTTCTACTCTGCTATTGAATTTGTAAACGGCTGCGTGTGCCTGTCGGCTCTGAAGCCCTGCTGCAAAGCGATACTGAGCCTCGTGTTTAAACCTTCCTCGGCCTGTAGAATGAGAAGTCCACGACGCCCGTGTCCAAGTCCAGCACCCCCACCTCCCGCTCCGACGCCCCGACGCCGAGCGGCACCTCCACCCCGGGTCCGAGATCCGCGCCGGGCAAAGCCCCGGGAATCGAGGGGCTGGGTGAGCGTTGCAAACGGAGCACAACACACCTGTTCACTCTGACGCGAATGTACGCAACTTGTATGAGACCTGTGTTTTTTTCTTCTTTGTAGCTCCTGGTCTCCGCACGCCGCTGGCGGTGCCCTGCCCGTACCCCAGTCCGTTTGGATTGGTTCCCCACCCGGGCATGAACGGAGAGCTGAGCGCAGCCGGGGCCGCCTACACCGGCCTGCACAACATTTCTCCTCAGATGAGCGCAGTGGCCGCCGCTGCGGTGGCGGCTTACGGACGCACACAAGTGGTACCCGAACGCACACAAACACGAGTACCAACAGTCTGGAATTAGGTTCTGCCTGCCAAGGCCGGCAAACAAAATGAAAAAAAGGAATGATTAGCAATTTAAAGGTGCTCCATATGAAATTCAGAGCATATCTTTCGCCTCCACGCAGCGCTAACGCCGCAAACTACAAGTGCTGACAGAGCTAACAGTGTTTACCTGAGGAGGAACCGGAGGGGTGGGCGCTACGCTTCGGCTACGACGGCATCGGTCGATGGGGAACGATGCTCAGTTAGACATATCCCACGATATCTTTACGTAGCCAATAGCTGCTATATTATGAATGCTCTGATTATCCTTCAGATAACCTTTTTAAAGCTGCAGTTGTGTAGGATTTGGTGGCGTCTAGTGGTGAGGTTGCAGATTGCAACCAACTGAAACTTCTCCCGCGAGCCAAGCGTTTATGAGAACTGAGGACCCGCTCCGTATGTAGATATAAACAGCTCATTCTGATGCAACGAAAACGATTCTTATTTTCAGGTGATCGTACACAAAAGAAAAACATACTTATTAATATTGTATTCAATGTCTTCCCCTTACGTGCGACACACTGTTCCTTTTAAATCAAAATGAAATCATACATTGTGTCGTTTAAGCATTCTAATCATTTCCTTGCTTTCGCTGCTCATTCCAAATATGACTATTTTAAATGTGTTTTTTCTGTTGACACCAGATGTGTGATCAGAAGAAAAAAACAAAAAACATTTGAAGCGGTCCTAATCATATGGAGAAATGTGCCGCAAGTGAGAGAGTAATATTTCAGTGGGTGGCTTGCAGAACGGTTATCTTCGTTTGGGTGCTCAGTCGGTACTGATTGAGTGATTTTGCAGGACAAAAACATCCAGATTAAAACAAGATGACGGGATGTCTGGGTTACACGTCACCAGCAGCATTGGCTATATTGTAGTTGTCAGAACCTGCAATCAGATTGGCTTCTCTGCTGAGTCCGTGTTGATCCAGAGACATAGATGCTCCTCATGATACTGGCTGCAACAGCTCCAGTTTTGGTATAATTTGTTTGTCTATGGTTGGATTGTATTCTAAACTCTTTCTCATATTCTCTAGGTGGGATTTGATCCTCACCACCACATACGTGTCCCTGGCCTTCCCCCCAACCTGTCAGGAATTCCCGGTGGAAAACCGTATGTTAATAAATCACGTTTCTTTTTTTTTCTTCTTCTCTTCTTTTGTCACATTTTGCCCGTACCTTTTCCCCACATTTCCCCCTTTCTTCCCTCCAGGGCCTACTCCTTTCACGTGAGCGCTGACGGACAGATGCAGCCCGTGCCTTTCCCCCCGGACGCGCTCATCGGCCCCGGCATCCCGCGCCACGCGCGCCAGATCAACACCCTCAACCACGGGGACGTGGTGTGCGCGGTCACCATCAGCAACCCGACGCGCCACGTCTACACCGGCGGCAAGGGCTGTGTCAAGGTGTGGGACATCAGTCACCCAGGGAACAAGACCCCCGTGTCCCAGCTGGACTGCCTCGTGAGTGCGGCGACCACCTCATGTGCACGCAGTGCTTCTTCACGCGTGGTTAAAAAACGCAGAACATGTAACTAGCTGACGCATTGATGCTGTTTTAATGACAAAACTACCTCCGTGCGTCTTGTCCCATCAGAACAGAGACAACTACATCCGCTCCTGTCGGCTGCTTCCTGACGGGCGGACTCTCATCGTCGGGGGCGAGGCGAGTACTCTCTCAATCTGGGACTTGGCCACGCCGACCCCGCGGATCAAGGCCGAGCTGACTTCCTCCGCGCCCGCGTGCTACGCTCTGGCCATCAGCCCCGACTCCAAGGTCTGCTTCTCCTGCTGCTCCGACGGAAACATAGCCGTGTGGGATCTGCACAACCAGACGCTGGTTAGGTATGGATGGATATGAATGTCTTGACAACTTAAAACCAGTTATTAAACTGGAAATAGCTACAACACCCAATGGCACCCCACCAACTTCGGAATCCACAGTCCAGAAGTCCACAAAAGATGGTCTACCTCTAAAAAACACCAGGGACAGACTTTAACTCTAGGGCAGGGTAGACAACCTGGGCATAGGGGCCCAACTAAAAAGGCCCCAAACATCTATAGATGTATGAGGTTTACATATTTAATTATGTTACTTTTCTAACTCACTGTACCCCGAAATAATGAACAAAAGGCCCACACAGCACTTATATGTATACTACTTTCTAACTGTACCGCTACAATACTTCAAAACATTGTAGTCCAACCATTACCTGGGAGAGAAAAGTTGCTGGTTATGCTGCGGATTCAGATTTGACGAGAAAAATATGACAATTTAACGGTCTGCATCCTGTCAGATTTGAAGGCTCCACCTTGAACAGACTAAATTAAATAAATGTAGGTACATTGTGTAGTTAAACCCTGTCTGTCCCTCTTCACTTGAAGTAAACATTTGAATGCAGGACTTTTACTGTGCGGTATTGATAGTTTTACTATTGACAGTTGATCATTTGTCGATTTCCGGAGGTCTTTATAATTCACTCCAATTGGATGATTTCTGGCAAACTTCGGCAACAAATCTTGCAACCTGAGGCCTTTCTTTCCTTTTGTGTCTCTCCTGAAGACAAGGCACAAATATTCACGCGTGTCCTTTCGATTTTGATGTTGATTCGCAGGCAGTTCCAGGGCCACACCGACGGAGCCAGCTGCATAGACATCTCCAACGATGGGACCAAGCTATGGACTGGAGGCCTGGACAACACCGTGCGGTCCTGGGACCTGAGGGAGGGACGGCAGCTGCAGCAGCACGACTTCACCTCCCAGGTACACGAGACGCAACCATTTCCATTAGTGCTGCGACTACACCTACCGCCTCGTTATAAGAGCTCCAGCACGAACTGCTGTATGCACGCTAAATGTGTACGTGGATCATAGTTTGTGTCGCAGAAGAATGGAATTAGTTCGCAGGTGTATGTCGCATATAGGTTTGCTTTTGCACCACTTTTTTTTTCATTATTTGGTGATTAAAATAAATGCACAGGTTGTTGAAAAGCCTGCGTCTCAGGACAAGTCACAGTTTGTGTGATTACACTCTCTGGTTTTGCTTCATTGTAGTGGTTGGTTCAGAATGCTTAACTCCACCATAAAGGCCAGACTGAGCTCTGGTTTTCTGCACTGTGCTCAAATACCTTTAACGCTAATAACACTGCCGGTTAGATATTTAGTTTTTTTTTGGGGTCAGGAGAAGAGCGGCAATAATAGACCATTACTGCAATTTTCCTAAAAAAATAAAAGACCCATTTCTCAATCTCTGTGTGCACAGGAGGAGGTGGGTGTGCGTTAGAGAGAGCTTAGAGAGGGCAGGGCAGACAGGGAGAGACATGGCCAATAGAGTGCTAATGCTATCCAATAATATCTGTTCTAACCCCTTCGCCACCACCCCAATTTGGCAAAGTAAAAAAAATAGAATTGTGTTTACCAGGTTTATAACGCCATCAGGTGTCTTCATCATCTGGAAAAAAGATTGTCGTGATTTGTTTAAAAAATGAGAATTGACTAAATCATTCACCCACCTCATTTCCTGATACGTAATTGCTGCTGGCAGGATATGTTGCATACCTAATATGATTTTAGAAACTGAAAAAAAGCCATCTGTTTTGACAGATTAGTATAAAAAGGCTGATGATGGCGTAAAAAAGCACAGCAACGGATGTTTGCCAGCACCCATAGATATGTTAATATCAGTGGCCACCCCCGCACACAAAACACAGTCTACATCATGCACTGAAAAAATAGAGCAGACTGATACGAGAGACCATCTTGTGATGAGGTGAAACTAGCCGCAGCGCCAGTCAGGCCCTAGGGCGTAAAGGTGGAGGGTGGTGGTGGCCCCTTCCCCACTTCCTACCCCTGGACCGCACCGCCTTCCTTTTGATCTCAGCTCTACACCTGTAAAATGTTGTGACTGCCTCTTGCACGGTTGTGACGCTATCGCGTTGACCGTAGAAATAGAACGGGCGTAGAATGGACATTGAACTGCATTTCCATGGTCATTTGACTGGTACAAAAGAAAATGGCGAGTGTTGTTCATGGTTTAAAGTGACGACACACAACGGTAGAGCAGTCAAGTGTTGCCGCAGCTAGCCAGTTAAGAGACGCAGCTCTGCAGCTGGCTAGTTAGCTCGGTAGCTTGTCCTTCTCCAGAGAGGCGGGGAGTGAGGCGGAGTGAGTCTAATCGCCACAAGACGGCTATTAGACTCATTTTCTGTAACCAGTGGGGCATTAAAGCATGGCAAAGTTAGCAAGCTAACTTACCGGCTAGTTGTCTAATAGTTAGCTAGCTAGTTTGCTAGTTCCACCAATGCTTTAATGCTACATTGGTTACAGAAAATGAGCCGAACAAAGATGTTGTAACGTCACCACTCCGTTGCTGGTTTTAGTCGCTACTGCAAAACCTCAGCCTCAATGAGTCAGCGACTCGCTGTAAGTCGGTTTAGTTCATGTGGAAGTTAGCCTGCTACAACGGCGGCAACGGCAACGGTACACATATAAAAATGGCCAACCATCCTGCTACGTTGCTTTGAATGGGAACGTCTGTTCTACTCCTGTTCTATTTCTATAGCGTTGACAACATCTGTCCAAACACACACACACAGACCCACAAGCTGTTGCGGCTGGTAATGAGAGATAATGTTTTATATTTATATACACTATAAGAGGTAGAACTACCGTAACGGTTGGGTTTCCGCTGCAGATCTTCTCACTGGGATACTGTCCAACGGGCGAGTGGCTGGCAGTCGGGATGGAGAACAATAACGTGGAGGTCCTGCACGTCACCAAACCTGACAAGTACCAGCTCCACCTGCACGAGAGCTGTGTGCTCTCACTCAGATTTGCTCACTGTGGTAAGAATCACAAACCTATCAGGGTTTTTTGAAAAGGGCTTAAGGGAAGGGAAATCGAATAACGTACGCTCCAAGTCTTGACTCGTTGATCAAATTCTGTGTGAATTGATGATAACTGTAACTTTAGCACACGTGGAGTGATATTATGCAGTAGGAGAAATTACAATTTGTAGAAGGTTTATTGTGCTACATAGTGAGTAAAGGATAGGAGAATGTGATTCAATGTGTCAGCTTTATGTGGGCGACGTGTACAAAATGTACAATGTAAATGAAGTTGATTGTCAGAGGAAGCATTGTACAGCCAGAAATTATACTGGACCAAGACAAAACAAGCCAATAATGACTTTTTAGTAGTGAAGATTAGGACCAACAAGCACCAGTATGTAATGATCTGGAATTAATGTCATAAAAAATGATTTTGATGACATGATGTTTTGATGATATTTACGTTCAATTGAGTTAGTGGCAGATACTTCGGACCGGATAATAACATACATTCAGCTTTAATATGTCAGTGTCCATTTCCCTCACTTTTTATTTGAGAAAAAAACATTTTCAGGTATTAAAAAAAAAAACTCTGTCAACTTAAAGTGCCATTTACTGTAAGTGTTAGCTCCCTTAACCACCACTAATCTGAAGCGCTCACTTGATTGAGATGCAATTAAAATGTGGAGCAAACGTGTTCCCTTGACGTTGCCTAATGTGCTTTGTCGTCCTCTGCAGGTAAGTGGTTTGTGAGCACGGGAAAAGACAATCTGCTCAACGCATGGAGAACCCCGTATGGAGCCAGCATATTCCAGGTAAGTGTGTGGAAGAATGTACCGCAACATTAATAAAGGCTGAAATACGCCGCCGTCTAAAGGTACTCTTTACCGATACAATATTGCTGAACTGGACGGAGAAATGAGTCACGCACATGTCCATCTCACACACACGCACGCACACGCGCACATGGCCTTCATCCCTCTCTCTGCCCCCCGCCGTCCTCAAGTGCACTCCTGACATGTCCACGCCTCTTTTGTTCCCCTCAACAGTCGAAGGAGTCGTCCTCCGTGCTGAGCTGCGACATCTCCATAGACGACAAGTACATTGTGACGGGCTCAGGAGATAAGAAGGCGACCGTCTACGAGGTCAACTACTAGGAGGCGGATGCCGCGCTTTCCCAGCCGGGCCCTCCGCGGCGCCTCCACCGCCCGCCTGTGTACAGTTTTTAATGTGTATAAAACGGATGTGGGCGGAACCAACCAAAACCAAACTTGAGTCTTTATTGGACCTTTCTAGCTGGTCGTGGATCAAAATGAACAAGCGGAACCAAGCACAGTGATTTTGTTTTTTCTTCCTTTTTTCATACTGTGTGGCTTTCTTTGTTGTCGTGAGGATGAGTAAATGTCCGTGTGCACTGAGTCTGGAGAGGCTACTGTTGTTACCGCTTTAGCCCGATAACATTCCTTTACACTTTTAGTCCTCTTTTTTATTTTATTTTATGTTTTTCTTTCACGGACAAGCAGCTACAACACGAGCGTCGTCGTGCACATTCTTGCCGTCGTGCTCGGTGCGAACCTGACGACTTTTCTTTTTTTTTATACAAAGAATCGAGGCCAGACAACGACACCAGAGTTTTTTCTTTTCGAATTTGGCACATCTTAAAGACACTGAACACTTGAAAGGGGTGCTATGAGGTCAATGTAAATATTGACCTCAGGGGTGTTTTTCTGCAAAACCTTGAACATCCTGATATTCTGCCCCTCATTTACATAGATGCACTCAACAAGTATTTATTTATTCCGTAAGAGCTTCCTGTGGGTACTTGCATATTTTTTTTTGTGTGTTTTGATTGCACAACTTTTATTAATATGAGATCTAAATGCAGTGTTTTAATTTTTTTTTTTTTTACATTTTGATTAATACCCAACAAGTTCTGACTCCCAACTTGTCATATAACAACGCTTGGTAAGAGTCTGAGCTTCAAACTATGGGACGCTAAGGGGCACTTGCCTAACGTTGGTATTAGACAAGTTGGGAGTGAGACTGGGTTGTAATACCTCATACCAAATTTGTCTTTTCGCGGTTATGTTTGTCAAAATCAGTCAAATCAGCATTCTACGTTTGAAAAACCACATTTTTGTTTCATAACAAAGGAATGCTGAATATAGTGAATAAACAAACCACATGTTAATGAGTGAGCTGTAGAGGTGCTGGTACCTTACCGTTGAACAAGCTAGGCTAGCTGTTTCCCCATGTTTTCCAGATTTTATGCTAAGCTAAACTAATCAGCCGCTGGCTGTGGCTACGCAGTTCTTATGTTATCATATGAATTATTCCTCGAAATGCTGCTTTAAATTACCTTTTGATATTTATTTTCTACCTACTGTGTTCCATCAATGTTTTTATTTATTTTCCATAAAAATTCTGAGTGAGGCGTGTGTGTGTGTGTGTGTGTGTGTGTGTGTGTGTGTGTGTGTGCGCGTGTGCGCGTGTGCGTGTGCGTGTGCGTGTGCGTGTGTGTGTGTTGACCGTGTGAGCGTTGAACAAACCGACTAACAAGATTACCCTCAGAGCCCTCGCTCACTACTGCGTGACCTTTGCTCTTGGTTCTGCCCCCTCAGTTGAGACTCCTCCGGACGCTCGCTGGATTCTCTGTGTGACAGATTTCAATGAAAATGTTTGGAGGTCAACCAGCCCTACATTTCCCGCCTGGATTTTTTTTTTTTTGGACCAAAAAAAAAAGAAGAAAAGTGGTCATCGACACGCTTGTGATTTCTCTTGGATTTGACTTCTGTTGGCTTGTAGAAACAACACAGTGCCTTTATGCTGCTGCGCTTCTGACTCGTCCCCGCTGAGTTTTCAACTGCAACAAGAGGAAAGGTGATGGATTTTATAAAAAAGAAAAAAAGAAAGAAAAAAGAAAATAATCACTCATGAGCAAATGAACACCAACGGTAACCCAGATGGTCCAGTCCGGTTTGTATCAATTGTCTGTTGTCCACTCTGAAGTAATCAGGACCAAACTCCTCTTTGTGTTGCACGTGAAATACACTAATCATGGCTGCTGCTGCTTCAGTCTGACTATTTGAAGCACCGGTTCCAGTAAACCGAAGCTTCTGAAGCAACGGTAGCCTCCGCTGTACTTTTTCTTCCCGCTTTCAAGCTTCGTTCTTGTTCTCGTTGTACATCGTAAAACGCAGCGCATCAGTCGTCATCAGCAGAGGAGCGATTCCCTGCTAAATCCTGTGATCTAACACGAGGGTCTCCAACCTTTTTTTTTTTTTTGAAAGCTAATTTGATAAAAAAAAACAATTAAGTGGCCCAACTGCTAATCATAGTTGTACATCGCCTGTAGCAGACATAATTTCTGTCTTACTTTTATGGTCCTTTTAATAAAGCTTTAAAGCCACTGCAGTTATCCCCTCAGTTACACAAAAAAAGCCCTTCGCCTATGATTGTGTCCTTAGGGTGTGCTCCACCACTCGGGCTACTTGTTGGAGACCCCTAAGTCCTGAACTAAACAACCACTTCAGACTTTAAACACTGGTTTATAACTAAACGTAATCATAATCATTATATGTCCTGGTTTAGCTGCTCGCCGTAACCCTCGTTGGATCCACCATTTTGCATCACAGAACGGTTATTTGGAGAACGATCCATGTCTAGAATATCCATTGTGTTGATATTTTAATCCCAGACGTTGCAAATTCGAGCTTCACCTTAAAGTTTTGAGTGCAAAAAGACATTTCCAACCTGCAAATAAAGAAGAACAGCAGGGAATAGAGAGGTTTCCAGATTTTAGTGGTTTTACCTCTCCGGTTTTCTTTTTCAAACTGATGAAGAGCGCTGTGCTCATAGAATTATTCTGCCTGACACCTAACTACCTGTCTGAGTATTTTACTGTGAGGCTAGTTAGATGTAGATATTTAGGACATATTTATTTGGACAAAGATCAGTTTCTGAGCACGCCCTTCTTCAGTTAAACACCCAGGAGAAGCCTATTAGAAGATGATGCCTTTACAATATTCATATTATTTTTTTTGTGTGCGGCAGACAGATCTGTATTTGAGTAGAAGAAACTACTGATTATAACTTCTCTGGTGTCAATGCAAAGGGGGCCCTTTTTGCAGCAAAGCCAACTGTTAAGAGAAAAAGTCCAATGTGTTTGATACCCGAGGGACCCTATGTAAGATATTACACTGTACTGATTGATATATTTGTAATTTATTTGACATTGTACACTTTGAAGGACTGCCCATGATGTTGGTCTGTTTTTTTCCACAGTGTTCGCCTTATTCTGTGCTTTCAAATTAAAATGACGGTTTGTCGCTCGGCTGTGTTCTTCTGCTCTTGAATGAATCATACAATCTGTACTGAATAACCTGCACCCTCATTAATAGTGGGCAAAAAATTATATACACTTTGGTTATACCTACGCTATATGTCAAGAGTCAAACTTCAATGTCTCTTCTGATTGCTACGAGTTAGCTGGCTAACATGACCTGATCCAGACATGAGGTCACGTGCACTAATGATTTGTAGAGCATTCAGCTTGATGAACTCATGAAGGTGTTGTACATTGATTTGTAAACATGTAAAAAGTTTGAGCGTTCAGTGGAAAGAAACTTCCTGTTGCTAGTTATTTTTTCTTTCTTTCCTCTTCAATACAAAATGCCTTTGCTCTCTCTTTTTTTCTAGTCTGTGGTTGGTTTTATTAAATTATTGTGTGGAGTATTTTGTCTCGAGACTTTCTGAGAAGTTCCGCGATAATGATTCTCTGTCCAGATGTTGAAGGAAAAAGTGTATCCAGTGGTGGAAGAAGTACTCGGATATGTTACTTAAGTCACAATGGCACGTGGTATATATACTCTCTTATCAGTCAAATTCATTCAAAATGTTACTTAAATAAATTACAAAAGTATTTGCAACAAAATTTATTTAAAGTGCTCCTTATGCAGAATGGCACATTTCAGAATCATATAATATTCTAATATTTAATTATAATTATTGAGCCATCAATGATTAAACATCCCTTTAGTGTTGGATCTGGTAAAGACAGGTCTATTTTTTAACTTGTAACTTCTCCCTGGGGTTCAATAAAGTATCATTTTAACCTATCATAATAATCATAATTAATTTGTTGATTACATTTTGCATTATTATTAATCCGAATTTGTAAAATAAAAATTTTGTAAAGTGCAATTTTTGCCTCTGAAATTAACTGTAGTAGAAGAGAGTGGCATGAAATGTAATTACTTGAGTAAAGTACAAGTACCTCAAAATGTTACTTATTACCACTGAGTATATCTGCATTTCTGTGGCACAGCTGACAAAACATTTAGTACATTTCGAGTCCTCTCGACTCGCCCAGCTGATGAAAATAACCTTGTTCTTCCTCTGTGGTGTTACAGTGCGCATCAAAGAAGGATTTTCTCTATCTTTAAAGAATATCCATGGCACTTTATCGTATACCAGAAATAAAAAGTGGATCGCAGGTGTGATGGATTTATGACACAGGTTGACCTCCAGTCAGTGACAGCAGATTCCTTCCTTCCTGCAAAAAAGCATTTAATATTCATAACACAACACTTAACTTGTCCGCCGGTTTCCACGTATTTTATTCCTCAATTCACATATTTGTGCATGGCAACCTGTTAATGGACTCATTAACAACCTGTCTCTTTCCTGTGCATGCCCAGGGCATTAATATTCTAATGCTTTCCTTGACAATCTAATACAACTACCGCACAATTACACAATGGCTACAGCCGGCTGCCTGCCAGCCACAGCAAACATTTCATTTTGCATGAAAGGTTGCAAACCTTCTGCCCTTGAAAGAAACATGCAGCTCTGTCTTGTGGCGAAATAACTTTTATTTCAGTTTTTCCTTTTAATTCGTTTACTCTTCAGCTGTGGACTTACCACTAGAGCTACTGACACATCCTTCTTTCCTGACCTCCTTTAAGCTCCTGAACCTGCCTCTGAATCCTTGCTCCGCTTGAACAGAAAGCAGATGCTTCAATGTAACGTATCCACTTTATACCTCCTCATGTTATCGAGTTCAATTCAATGACGTGGCAGTTTCAAAGCATTTTTCCAACTTGTATCGTCTGTTTTTCTTTATTTGGAACCCCATTAGCTGCCACAAAGGTAGCAACTACACTCTTAGAAATCAAAGTGCTTACTAGAACCATATTGGGTTCTTGAACTTGTCCGCATAGGATAACCATTTTTGGTCTGGGTAGAACTTTTCTATAAAGGTTCTACTTTTAACCCTTTCAGAGGGTTCTACGTAGAACCCAACTTAAAGGGTTGCACTGTGAAAGGTTCCATCCAGAACTCAAGAGGTTCTGTGGCAAACCCTTCTATGGTGTAATGTTTCGACCCAGAACCCTCTTTGGAGGTTCTATTCAGGGCCCATCCTCCTTCTAAGAATGCCAGCAAGTGCCCGCCTCGGGGGTTCTACTGACTAATCCTTTTATATTCCAAGCGTTTCATCTAGAACCCACCCAGGGGGTTCTACCAAGAATCCTCTTATATTCCAATGGTTTAATCTAAAACCAACAAGGGGTTTCTACCAAGAACCCTTTTATATTCCAAGGCTTTCATCTAAAATCTAACCCAGGGGGTGTACTCTTCATTTTTTATCACCAAAAGCACTTCATATTCCAGGGCCAGGGCTTATTTGGTGCAACGCAACCCACAACTGTCATGGTTCACAATCAGTTTTTTTAGGGTGTTTGGGACGGGTGGTGGGAGTTCCCTTTTAGCACCCATGCTTTCAACAATCCTTGAAGAACTCTTTCTTCTAAAAAAGTTTCTTTTGAAGAAAAGGGTTTATAATAAAATCCATAGTCTTACAAGCACCCTTGAAAACCATTTATTCTAAAAAGGGTTCGTCAGAAGCAAATGTTTCTGTGTAGAACCTCCGCCCTTCAGGAAGAACTCGTTTGGAACCTGTAAGCGTTCTCTTCCTCGTTATCTTTTTGTCTACATTCGATACAAACTATCACAAACCTGTATTAGAAGATGATACACACTAATATCACAATGATTATCATAATTAATCATCTATGTCCTTTATAAAGCATAGTGTGACAAACTTCCCGCCCCAAAAAATGCTCTGGACTTTAACTCGTAGCTGTGCGGAAGGCATACTCCACATCCATATTAAGTGAGCTGAGAAACGAGGGTTTCAAGTGTTTCAGTGTGGCATTTTAGTGCAAGCTGACAGGTCAATGCAGTCTCCGGCAACCCCCCCATTGTGAACGTGCTGCGTTCATGCGGAGCACAGCGCTGGACTGTTGAAGTGGATTAAGTGATGTAAGCGGGGTCTGTGGAGGAGGACGCTCCACCATTACAGTGAATGATACTCCTGTTACAGCTCTCCAATCGGCACTTCAAACAACCAAAAGTGGGAGAGAAGGAGGAAAGGTGGGGATGCAACGTGGGAATGAGCCAACCCTACTTCAACATTTTATATCGAGAGCACTTGCGGCTTGCAAATTGTCCACTTTCCTGACAGACATATAAGTTGGATTAAACAAACAGGCCACACAATAGCAAGGTGGCTTTAGAATGTGTTGCATCGCTTTGCTGGTAGATTTGGCTCGCAACGCTGCAAAGATAGAATTTACCCTCCCACAGAGACGGCTCACTTGGATGTTAAAAGTATTTATGCTTCAGACCAACGCTGTCCAAAAACCTTCATGACCATGTTGGCGACCTCAGTCTGCTGGCATAATGTTTGCAAAGTGCCACTTTACAGAACCATTACAATACTCTACCTAACTTCAGAGCACTGTGAGAATCGCTCTTCATGAATTCACTCTCAGAGCTCGGACAGCACACTTTGGAGTCTCCTGAAGAGGATCGTAGTTGCAACAGAGTGAATATTTGCTGCAGTTCCGAGCATTCAGCACACAGCTCAGAGCAAAAGCACTAAACAAAGAGTCCACGGCCATGTAGCCTTGATCAGCAGCCTTTGTCCTCTGGGAATCATGAATGTAAAACATGTTGAGATATTTCATTCTGGACCCTAGTGGTGAACCAACACATTCTCATTCCCAACTCATCGCATACTGTCTTGGCGTCACTCTCTAACGCACTGGGTTGCCCCGCGTACGGTCGCAGTAAACACACTTAAGCACTTGCTTAGGTTTAGGCAACAAAACCACTTAGTTAGGTTAAGGAAAAACTTTGTTGGGCCTAAAATAAGTACGTAAACTTAGGTTTAGGCAATAAAACCCTCTGTTGCTCTCCCTAAGATTTCTTCCTTTTTTTCTCCCCGTTCAATGTATTTTCTGGGGTGAGTTATTCCTGTACCAATGTGAGGGTCCTGGGACAGAGGATGTCGTATGTGTACAGATTGTAAAGCCCTCTGAGGCAAATTTGTGATTTTGGGCTATACAAAATAAATTGAATTGAATTGAAAACCCATTAGTTAGGTTTAGGCAACAAAACCACAAGTTTAGGAATAACATTGGGGTTGGGCTTAAAATAAGTGTGTGAACTTAAGTATAGGAATAAAAAACACTTAGGTTTAGGCAACAAAACCCCTTAGGTTTAAGAAAAACATCATGGTTGGGTTTAAAATAACTATGTGAGCTAGGTAAAACATAAACTAAGGAAACGTAAACAACTTAACATAACCACAGAAAACACGTCATTAAAATTACTAACGTACCTTCAAAATACCTCAACACCAGTCTCGAACACCGGTCTCATCCTCTTCCATGTGTGATGGTCTCAGTACTACGTCATCTATAGTGTCTATAACGACGTGGATGGGTTTACATTTTGGTTCCTTGAAAGCCTAATGCGTCTCACACAGACGCTCAAAGGGTGCCTTCTGCGTCGGCATCAGACGCTGAGGCGCGGGACAAACGGGCGCTATTGGACGCCCCGGGAATGAGGGCAGGCTGTTGTGGACCAACCGACCGTCAGACAGATGCCGGCCCTAAAGCCGGAGCCAAAGCAAAAAACAAAAGCCACGACGAAGCTCTCCCTCACAGCTCACTGCAAAACTTTATTAGCAAATGTGCCAAAACAACAACAAAGGAAACATTTTCATTTAAAAACAGAGTTTGCCAATTGTCATCCAAGCAAATGGACCACAACGCAGTTCCAGTTGATTTTTATCAGGAAAATAAACCACAAATGACTGCAGCATTCAACATAAATTGTGTCAAATGCTGATTCTGTACCAGTTAATTCCCAATCCAAGAATCGCTACATCAGCAGAGTTTTCTTGCCCTCTAAGGACAGCTTAAACCGCTTCCTAAAAGTGCTCTTTCTCCTGGCACAGTACCAGTCGCGGTTGCTAGGAGACTTTTTTTTTTACAAAACTTCAACACCTGATAAGAGGAATGGGTAGGTTGGTGAATAACACCATTCCTTTCTAGCAGCTACTGTGCTTTGATCATAATAAAAAATCAGCTGAACTTATAATCATTGGTCATTCTTTTGATTGGATACACAAAACCCGAGGAGACAGCGGTGGATGTGCTGCTGAGTATCGTTACTCTTTTATTCCCTTCAGAAGGCACCTTCTGCACAAAAGGGACCAGAAATGCCGGGATTTTTTTCACTTAAATAATGAACGGAGATGAATTGCTATAACATCTGACCGCCGGTAACGGGTTGCTTTTATGCTCCCTGAGTACACTGCAGGCAACTCAGAAACTTCTGCCAAGTACCAGGCATTACCTTAACCCAGGATCAGAGAAACTAATAAAATAATAGAAATCGAAGGCTAATATTCACCCACGTCATTTTTTTTCTTCTCTCACATAGAGGAGCAGCAAAACAATAACTCAACCTGGCAATTTTACAGCACGGCATTAGAATAGAGAGTTTTGCCACCGCTTTAGCTTTTCTGCCCACCTTTTCACATTAGTGGAATGAAAGTTCATGCGATGAAAGTTAATTTCTATCCGACCCTGCCCCCAGCAAAAAATATAAAGGATGAAAAAATTATGTTCCGAGTGCTGCCAAAAAAAAAAAAATAAATAAATAAAAAAGAAGTGTCTTGCCACAGTGGGAGGATGAGACCTATGAAAGGGAATTCATGTGAATAGAGATTTGTTCCTTTGGTGCGGGCCAGGGACAGTTTATGCTGTGTTCGGGGTGTATTTGATGGGATTATATCACAGCCATAAGACTATTCTCTTTTTTTACGGCCTTGTATTGCCTCTGAACTCGCACAACGCCTTGTCGTGTCTGACTTACTAATATCTCCCCCCCATTTCTCACCTTGCCAGTCTCATCATATCTGTGAGAGAGAGAGGGACTGGACGCTGATACATAAGAAGAAGCACGTCCATCAGCTTATGTGGGGGAGTAAATTCGACGGTGGTCCTGTAATGAGATGAAAGAGGAGCTTTGTACTTTTCGAGCGATTCAAAGGGACATTTCTCACAACAACCGGTGCTGCTGACAATTCCCTGCCCTATTACAGGCCGGACTAATGATTAATTCATGTCTCCGCCGTCTTAACGAGGTTGTGCCCGTTAGTGGGTGGGAGGGAGGAGGGGGGGCACTCTGCCGTGCTTTGACATCCTACATTCAAGGCTGTGTCACACATTAATGACTTCTTTGAGCTGTGAACTGAGCATCATTATGTCTGTTTCAAAAAAAAAATGGAATGGTGGGAGACTTGAGCTCAGCTTGTATAAAGACAGGGGGCGGAAACGGCCTCCACGTAGCATGTATGTATGTGCGAGTGACTGAGTGACACTTGAGCGTAGGGCTTACATTGCAACCTGTTTCGGAAGGGAAAAGATGGAGGATGCAGCTTTTCTGTGCACGGTTCAATCCAAACTAGCAACTAAGGCAGCTTAAACAGGTTTTACTAAATAAAGTTAGACCTACGTTAAAACTTGTACATTGTCTCTTGAATTTCTTATTTTTTTTCTCAATTGGGTTAAAGGGCTACGTTATTGATTTAAACGTTGCAATCAAGCAGTCGGGGGACTTGCGAGAAGGCTTAGATTTCCTCTTGGGTCAAGCGCCAAGAAAATCTGGATCCGACATTTCCCATAATGCAAGTGGGTAGCGTCAATCATTAGACCCTTCCTTCCTAGTAAATGTCTCTCAGACTCCACACCATAGAAATAGAACAGGAGTATAGACAACATTGAACTTTTTTTTCGTGGTTAATTGACTGGTATGACAGAAAATGGTCGATTGTTGTTCGCTGTCATGGTGACACAACACACGTCAATGGGGCCGTAAAGTGTGACGGGTGACTGGCTAGTTGGCTCGGTAGCTTGTCCTTTGAATGAATGTTAGCTACTCCTGATGGGCAAGTGGCACCTTAGCCACTGTCATCAGTGTATGAATGGGTGTGAATGGGTGATTGATGTCATGGAGTGTTAAAGCGCATTGAGTGGTCGGAAGACTTGAAAAGCGCTGTACAAGTAAAGGTCCATTTACCATTCCTTTCTCCAGGGCATAGGAGAGTGAGGCAGAGGGACCGTGACACCCACTAGCCTGCTGTTTGTCTGTAACAAGTGTAGCATCAAAGCATGGTGGAGTTAGCAAGCTAGCTAACCAGCCAGCTGTCCGCTAGTTGGCTAGCTAGCTACCTTGCTTGCTAATTCCACCGTATTTCAATACTGCACCGGTTACGGAAAATGAGCTGACCAAGTTGTCACATATCTGCAGACAGCAATGTGCTTCCCTCATCTGTGACGAGAGCATGCGGACGAAGCGTTCGTTTGTTACATTTGCTCTTATGTACTGCGGCTCTCTGTGCTCCGTAACGTCACCACTCCACCGCTCATTTTAGTAGTTGCCGCAAAACCTCACCTCAGTGAGTCCGACTTTCCACAAGGTCGGTTTTGTCCAATACGGAAGTTAGCCACAACGACGGTCGCCATGGCAACAGTACACGTAAAAAACGACGGCCGCTCTGAACATCCCGCTACGTCAATTTGAAAGGGAATGTCCGTACGCGCTCTATGCTCCACCCGTTCTGTTTGTCACACAGTACTTTTAGTGGTTCGCAAACCCGAGCCTCGATAACTCTGACGACACGTCTCGGTTATTTCCCCAGACATTAGAAAGCCCCCTCCAGAGCTGCACGCCCCCTTATGATGAGTAAACCGGCCATCATATGTAAAACTGATGGAGTGACCCTTTAACTTGAATTAATCTCAAGGCTAAGACTGGATGTTGTTTAAAATTCTTCCATAAAATACCTGTGTTTTAGTACAGACAAAAAAACATTACTTTTTTTATACTTTGAGGAATAGAGACATCATTTCTACACTTCCCCTTTTGTAATTTAACAACAACAAAAAGAAAAGTGAAATGTTGTCCAAACACAAGCAGCACTACAGGAACTGTGCCGACATAAAAATACTAAAACTGGCCAAAACCTGAGCAGTTCAATACGTATCAGGTCAAGCTGCAAAACAAGGAATATTTGAGACTTCTGTATGATGCAAGATTGACAACTAAATAATAATAAAATACAATAATAAAAACAAAAAACACACCATGTTAAATCCTGTAAAGTGGCATGGTGGCTTGACCCCCTCTTGATTTCCCCCCAAATTTCAGGACCAAATGATCTTACTTTCCTACTTTTTCATCCAGCCCTTGTGTGCCTTTTAACCACTTTCCTGCACTCCACTCCCAATCATTAAAATATGTTATGCCTCTATCTTTTCTGTCACTTCAGCGCGCCGCGGCAGCGAGAAGGGCTCAAGGGGTCGCGGCAAAGTAGAGAGAGCCGGATGAGTGAGAGGGTTCAAGTTCGCGCGGCGAGTGGAGGATTGTGTGTTTCCTAAGAAAACAGGAGCAGCCATTTGAGTGGAGGTCATGGACATTTCTATGCACGCCGACAGAATGGGTGGAAGCGTTGGAGGAGAAAGGCCTCTTAGAACTAAATGAACTAAAAGCTCTTAGTTTTCGAATGCTCTTCAGCCCATACTCTGCCAAAGGTACTTTAGCTCAAATAAAGCATGGGGGTCAGAACGGATGTTTTTTTTTTTAAGCTTTTAGGCTAACTCTGATTCCCACTTAAAAGCAACTTTAGTTCCCATTTCTAAAAACGAGACAAGGCCTCTTCTCTGTGTCTGCTTCAGTGTTGCTGTATGTTACAGTCAAATAGATGGTTTTCTTCTTCTGATTGAAAGTGTATGGCTTCATTCCTAAGGTTAATACTGCTACTCAAAACTCCCACCTATGGGTAAAAAAATAAAGGTAATACTCGAATTATGTATTTTCAAAGATCTCTAAATTTCTATTAGAGTTTAACAAAAAAGTGTTGCCAAAGAAGAAAGCTCCACACACGCGCGCGCGCGCGCACACACACAAACACACACACACACACACACACACACACACACACACACTGATTTCGTTGGGGGTAATGCTTGTCAAATCCACATGGTGGCAGTGTGGATCTATATAATGATCTCTCTTCTCCTCCATGGCATCTTGGTTTCCATGATATGAACACACTGCAATTTACAACTGAAATGTTTTCCAAGTAATGTTTTAATGAAGTTATATTTAATTTTTAACTACAGAAAAGAGACAAACAATTTTTTGCATAATGGATGGTCATCATTATGGAAGATGTGGCCTCCATAAGCAGGGAGTTTTATTGATTTTTTTTTAACTTTTTAACCATATAAATACATCCTTGTTCTTGGGATGCAGTTAAAAACTCTATATATTTTTTTAGATATTTTATTTTATTTTATATTATATTATATTTGATCTTATTACAACATTTACACAACTGAGAAAAAGAGTCGTAGGTTTTGAGCGCACACGGTTTGTAGAGATGACAGGTGGCGCTGTAGAGCTTCACGTCTACCAACATTAACCACAGAAGAAGAAGAAGAAGAAGAAGAAGATCAACGCTAGGTTAACGAGCTAGCAAGCTAGCATCCACAAAGTGCACGGTTAGACAGTCGTGAGCATCGACATGCTCCTACAGACGGCCAGGCCGTGGCTGCTCCGTTGCAGGAGTCTACCTTTGGCCTGCACGAGGTCTTACTACGCCGACAAAGTCGCTTCCCTCGGGTCTCAGCCGGACAAACAGTCCTCTGAATACCAGGTAGGTTAGCCCGCTGCTAGCGTCGGCTAGCCAAACGTCACCTGTACTCGCCGCTAATGTCAAAGATAACTGTTCAACTAGCTACACAATGGACAGGCAGACGTAAAAACAAAACGCTCCGGGCAGCTAATGTTGACAGGCATTACAACTTTTGTTTTCTTAGTTTCTAAACCACCCGGAGGCTAATTCTAGCTCGTTTACTGGCTGTAAGAGGTCAAAACCTTGAGCTGTCGTTGTGCTCAGCCAAGGTGTTTGCGTCCTCACACGAGCTCGCCGCCCATTCATTCTCATTTCAGACACACGTTCACCTGCACGTGCCGTGAAAGGTCTATAAGTCCTGGTCGAGTAGAGTAAAGTTAGTACTGCTGATAATATACTTTTTTCCCCACCAAGTTGGTGTACTGGGGTACAAATTACAATTTTCCTTTTATATACATCCCAGCCATATGTTGTGCCTCTCAGATAGTCATCTTTTTTTCCCAGCTGGAACTCTGTCGCCTCCAGTAATTCAGGTGGAGGTTTATGTTGCTCAAGGAGCAGCCAGCAGAGCTGTGTGGTTCTCTACATCCAGAGTGGAGAGCCTCTGGCTGAATGGATAGAGACAGCATACATGATGAGCAGGAAACATTTAGTGAACAAATGATGGCACAATCTACCACAATCACTCTTTATTTATTTAACTGTAATCCCTGAAAATCATCAGCGTTACTTATCACGAACACAACAAATATAGAAAGTTTTCAGCCCAGGGTAGGAGTAAATGCAAACTGGGCTTACTTAAAAAAAGAAAGAGAAGAAGTGTTAACGGTTTAAATGCTTTAGAGTGTTAGGTTGAAGTTATACATTACTAATGTTAATCACAAGTTGCATCAGTGTAACTGTTGGTTAATAGCATCCACATTCATCCCCACCGATGCAACACCAGACATTGTCACTGGGTGGCGACGCAGTCACATAGACTTGAAAACACAACAACGTTAAACATGTCTTGAGTGATGTTGTCCCACAATAAATCAGCGCCTTTGCTATGTTCGTGACCTCCCCCCAATCCCTCTCCATTCCCTCTTGACAAATACAGTTGGATGAGTGATGGAGGGGTTAGTAAGCTGCTCCCTTCCAAATGATCTAAGAGCTGAAGTTACAGCAGACGGCCTCAACTCTGTCATCGGTTCCTTTTTTTAAAGTGATGCTGTGTCTGCCACAAGTTGTCAACAGTCTAAAATCAACGTGACGAATGAAACTTGATGTCTGTGTGCTCTTCTTATGTTTCAGGAGAATTATGAGCGAATGCAGGTTATTGTCGATGAGCTGAAAAGCCGGACGGAGAAGGTCAAACTGGGTGGGTGTGAGCACACGGCGGATTACGCGCTGCACCACGCATGAATTCATCACTTTGTGTTTTCATTCCAACTCTGCAATTTTTAGTCTCTTCAGTTCAGGCCATCTGGGGGATGAAAGCGTTGACAAAACACCTTTCACTTCCCCCGATCTGTCTTCGTACAATTGTTCAGGGTCCACCCATAGATGTGACGGTTTTAAGGGGCCCGCTCTCACTTGTCAATGTTCAAACTGGAAGCAACACTTGTTTTTATGATTGATAAAGGGTAAAAAAAAAAAAAGAAGCTCTTCAATATCTCATTTCTAGGTTTGTAGTTTAGGATCTACACTTTGACACAAGCTAAATCAACACCGGAGTGTCCAAAGTGTTGCCAAATAGACAGTCAGTTTATTTTTTGATTTATCCAGGTGGGGGAGAAAAAGCCAGGAGACTTCACACTTCTCGTGGGAAACTCCTGCCCAGAGAGCGTATCGACAGACTGCTAGATCCAGGGTACAGTATCATCCACTTCCATCTTTTATTCAAAAATTCATGGTTGAATTCATCGCATCCAGCAGACGCAAAAGATTTGTAGTGCTCTGGTTTGACGTCATTACACAGACCAAGGCGCAGGTAGTTCCAATGTCCTGATGACACACACACACACACACACACACACACACACACACACACACACACACACACACACACACACACCGAGAACAGGGAAAGGAGGATAGCGTTGCTCGAAACAATGACCATCTCAAGTGTAAAAGGGTTATTTTAAATTGCCACCATGACTGATACGTTGTGTTTTTTTATTTGGTTTTCCTGCAGGAGCCCTTTCTTGGAGTTCTCTCAGTTTGCAGCATACGAATTGTATGGAAAAGAGGAAGTCCCAGCAGGCGGTATCCTTACCGGCATCGGGCGGGTTTCAGGGTAAGCATCATGAACGAGCAGATATTTCTGTCAATAAAAGGATTTTAAGCCACTGTCTATGCCTCTTTAAATGCATATTAAACACCCTTTACTAGATGCAGAATATTCACATTTTACAGTCCATGGTAATTACAATGGGGTGTTAAATTAATTATTGTGACTCATAATTAGCTTTTTTGGGGGGAATAATTATCAAGATTTCTCTTGAGTGCTCCAGGTGCGCTGCCAATTTAATTCGGTTTCTTTTGTCTCTCATAGGGTGGAGTGTGTTATTGTTGCGAACGATGCTACTGTCAAAGGGGGCACCTACTTCCCGGTTACAGTGAAGAAACACCTCCGGGCACAAGAAATAGCCCAGCAGAACCACCTGCCATGCATTTACTTGGGTGAGTTTCTACGTTTCCCGGGTTGTCCATCCGATCGGTCCGTACTCGTGAGCGTGAACTCGCAGGATCGCCCGGTAAATTATTCAACTTTTGGCACAAACGTCCACCTGGACTCAAGAATTAACTGATCAGAATTTGGAGGTTAACGGTCAAGATCACTGTGACCTCAGGTCATGATCTCCCTGTAATTTCTTGAGCGAATTTCTTCATATTTTTGGCACAAACGTCCACTTGGACTCGAGGCTGGACTGATTTTAGAATTTGGTGGTTTTTAAAGGTCACGAATCAATAACTCAAAATATTGTCTATCACTAACTTTATAAAAACAAGTATTTTCTCTGTGATTTATTAAATTCGGTACCATGATCAGCCTTGTCTCCATTGGCCCTTTTTATTTTGTCTTGGTACATCCTGGAGACTTTTCCAGGCAGGTTTGTCATGTAAGAAGGACACTGGGTGCCTGTGATTATAGCCAGATGTCAAATGTTAATCATGATCACTGAGTTCCCGACATGTTTTATGTTCTCGACTCCCTCAGTGGATTCAGGGGGGGCCAATCTTCCCAGACAGGCTGACGTCTTTCCGGACAGAGATCACTTTGGTCGTATTTTCTACAACCAGGCCCGGCTGTCCTCGGCGGGAATAGCACAGGTACGTTTGCTAGCTTGCTGCTGTATTTCACATGCTGATCATGAAAATACTGAAAGCAGCTGAGACGTTTTGGTCACTCACACCGTCCTTAACTGGAGCTTGTTGTTGTCGTCGTCTTGGATCTTCCATTTGCTGTATTTGAGTCAACTCTGCGTTGATTCATGATTCGGTTCTGTGAAGCAGACGGAGTTGTCTGAAACCAGCGGGGGGGCAGGGGTGAGATATCCATCTATCTCTTTCTACACCCCCGCCCCCTCCACACACACACTGCTGTTGTAGGTTATTTGGCTTCTCATTGTCTGCAGGCAACCGATCCATCTCGCTATTGACTACTGAAGAGGAGGCATCCTTGTGTTTAAAAAAATAAATAAAATAAGACAAAAAGAGTCAATTTATGTGGAGCTGATGAATGCGATGGGGCATGTAGAGCACTTGCATCTCTCCAGCAGAGCCAGGGCTTATCAACAGCTGAATATGTTCGTATACTTCAATAAACTGAATGCCCATTAATTCATGCTAATATAGTCTCTTCTAATGATCCAAATGATATATATATTATTTAAGGCTTCTCCTTCTGTGTCATCTATCGTTTTCCTAAGTTCCCCCCACCCAGCTATATTTACCACTAGATTGCTGTATCACAAATGTCCGAGTCCAGTTGCAAGTGCCCATTAAATCGTTGTCAATTACATTCGCATTCACAATTAGCTTGAAGCTAAGTTGTCCTTGAGCTGGTATTACACGGTCATAGCGGAGCATTCATGTCGATCTTGGATGGCCGTTGTTAATATTTCACCTTATTTTTTTTCTTTCTTTATTTTCTTGACTCTTTCAGATTGCTGTGGTGATGGGCTCCTGCACTGCCGGAGGAGCTTATGTACCTGCCATGGCGGATGAGAGCATCATCGTGCGGAAGCAAGGAACCATTTTCCTGGGCGGACCTCCGCTGGTAGGTCCCGTTTCTGTTTTTACAAATCTAAGTTAAGCACGAGCAATATCTTTACTAATAGCATGTACTGTTGGTTGTATTCGTTTTATTCAAGCTATACAGTATAGCAACCAGGTAGCAGGATTCTTTAATAATCCTTTGCTGATATTTATTGTGTGCTTTGCATTTTGTTTGAGACTCTGTGTTTTTGTACTTGCAGGTCAAAGCCGCCACCGGGGAAGAAGTTTCTGCAGAGGACCTCGGGGGTGCTGATCTTCACTGCAAGTATGAAATAACAGTATTTGTCATTACGTTGCATGTGTGTGTTTTATGTTTCTGCTTTTAGAACAGGGTTGTTCATCAACTTAAAAAAATAGTGACGCTGTTGTCCGTGGAATGTGACTCGACCCTAAAATAGACCAACAAGACACAAACGTGAGGAGTTTTCTTTTTCATTCCCAGTGGTGCCAATTATTATGTGGTTTTACACAGAGAAGGTTGTTCTCCTCTCCAAATTATGTAATGTTAAAAGACAATATTGTAGTGAGGATCTGTTGTTTTACTTTAAACGCAGCATAATTATATGAACATCACATATAGATGAAAAGCCGTCGTACAGAATTCTTCTTTTTAATTATTCTTCAGAAATTTTCATCTTCAATCCTTCTTCAAAATTCCTTTTCTTTGAAATGCTTCTTCTTCAGAATTCTTCGTCCTTTTCTTTGAATTTTTGATCCTAATTCCATTTTCCACATTGTAGCGATCCACAGACGGCATTGAAGGGCAGTTCACGAGCCACAAACAGCTGTTTCTACGCACCTCCCCAGCCGACTTTTAATTAAAAATATATCTAGCGCTCAAACGGTGCTACGCTATTATATGAATGCTCTGAATAATAAATGTAGGCAAATTCCTTTTATTTTATTTATTTTATATATTCCTTTTAAATATCCATGTTTGTTATTTATGAATGAGCCTTTATTTTATTGTTCAATTTTTGTGAGATTGGCAGTCGAATCAGGCTCCTTAGATCAGTAAAAGTATTGGCATCAAAATATGGTACTAAAAGTGTATGGTTATTGAAGCATCAATGTGTTCATCACTTTATTGTGACAGTTGGTAAAGTCGGAGTTCATTTGAACTACTTTACATGCTTAATGATTAGGCTATATGCTACTTTATGATCATAGTTTATTAGTTGATTTATATTTTGTACTAAGAACTTAAATCTGCAAAGTAGCCTAACCAGTAATTAATGTTGTTAAATAATTGTAGTGAAGTGAAAAATACATTTCCCTCTGAGATGAAGTGGAGTAGAAGTATAAAGTTGCATAAATGGAAATGTACAAGTACTTCAAAATTGTATGTAAGTACAGTACTTGACTATCAAAAATGTAGCCAGTTTTCCTCTTATGAATCTTCTCTGTTCTGTCTCGATAAAGTACACAAATTCTTTAAATTTTGTCCTGATAACTGAAGTCTTGGTGTGAAGCCATCGAAAATGATTTGATTTCACTTGCATTGTAGAAACGCATCACGCGCTCTTCATCAGTGATTCATGTGCTGTAATAATGTCACGGTGATGGATTTGATGCTCATTTGACAGAAAATCTGGTGTGACGGACCACTATGCTTTGGACGATAACCATGCGATCCATTTGGCAAGAAAGGCGGTGAGAAATCTCAACTACAGGAAGAATATTGAGGTCAGTCCGGCGATGAAGATCGTTACCAATCACCTTTTTTATATTCTAGCAAGTTCAGCCCGTCTGTGCTTTCGGTTGACGCGTAGTCCGTTATGTTTTTCAGGTCACCACGGAACCCACTGAAGCCCCTCTCTTCCCCGCTGACGAACTCTATGGCATCGTTGGGGATAACTTGAAACGCAACTTTGATGTCAGAGAGGTATTTGTCCAGTTTCCTGTACATTGTCTCAAAGGGGCAAGAAAAATAAAAAACAGTTATAGGCTGTAATGCAAGATAAAAATACCATTTTTATATTTTTATTTCTAAATGGCAATACGGTAATCTAGATGTTCTCAACTGAATGATGTTGGGGGTTTATTAAATATGTTTTGTTGTGCTGGATGGAGTCCCTTTGAATTTGTAATGCATTTAATCAGATTATAATGCTCAATTTAAAATCAACTCTGAGGCTCGACATTAAGACTTGCCTGCTTGCTTAATGCGTTCTACTCGCCGTTCCCTTACAATACTTAATTGGGAAAAACATATCCGTTGAAATCGGCAAGATGAAAGCAAACGTTAGTCAATGTCAGCTGTTGTCCTGGTTGGCTAAATAATGGAGCTAACAGCAAGGTAACATTTCGAACAACTCACGTAGTCAGACACGTGGACTTATTATATTGTAATCTATTCTAATGCATGCTCAGATTAGTCACAGTGAGACTCTCCCAAGCACAGCCCTGCTGATAACGGAGGTTCCATTCAGTTACGTTGTGGTGCGTTCAAGCTCCAAACGGTTAAAATTAGTATTGGGCGAAGGTAAACTAACATTATCAAGATGTGTTCAAATGTAATCTTGTAAAATTAAGTTTTTGGTGAGAAACTTCAAGTCCAACTCTGAGCAGCATATAATATATAATAAAACACATAAATACCCCCAAATAATGTTTCATCAAATATTTAAATACAATCATTTGTTTTCTTATCACTTCAATTGTGTGTTTTTCTGCAAATAACCACAAAAAGAATTCCACAACCTCTGTTGAATTTATGAATGTATTAATAGGCCTACGTTTACCATTTTGGACAAGTAAGCTTGTTTATCAGCCAAGTGGCCCTGCGTTCAGACAACTTAAGATATAACTTTGCCATGATGCTCTCTGTTTAATGTGTTTTTAAACACTTTGCACCCCTGATTTATGCTCAAGATTTATGAAAAACATAATTTAAACCTGGCTTTAACAGGCTCAGAATGCACCGTGAACAATATTCAGCCGTCAGGTCTCTCTGTCAGGAGCTGAGTCGATCAATGGGGCTTGCCAGATGTTCTCATTTGGTTTAAAGCCTGTGCCTTTTTGATTCTCGATGTAGACCGCGGAGCAGGAATTACTGCTAACTCGAGAGACGTCAAACTGTTTGTAGTGTAGAACAGTATTGGCAGTCCATTTAGGAAACCAGAACAAGTGTTTGCTCCCTCTTTTTAGAGGCGTTTTTAAAGGCTTTTCAACAAAAGGCTTCAGTTAAATCACTCAAGTAAAAATTGTATTAGTCTAGTGACTTAATATATTTTTCTTTAATATGAACAATTCCTATGAAAAGATAAAAACCAACAATCAATTGATCCGACTAACAAGTCTTGATCAATCAAGTGTGTCGCCAAAACAGAAGTTACCATATATGGAATGACGTAGTGACGGCGTATACGTGGGCGACTGTGGCTCAGTGCAGGGTCGTCCTTCAATCAGAGGATCGGCAGTTTAATCCCCGGCTCCGTTAGTCCATGGTGATGTGTCCTTGGGCAAGGCGCATATCCCGAAATTGCTCCCGCAGGCTGTTTCTGTGGTGTGTGAATGTTAGTTAGTCCTGATGATCCTTGCATGGTAGGCCAAGCCATCAGTGTATGAATGGGTGAATGATGACAAGTAGTGCTTTGAGTGGTCGGAAGACTAGAAAAGCGCAATACAAGTGCAGGTCTATTTACCATTTATACGGCTCTGGTAGCAGCAGCGACCTGTCAATCTCAGTAAGCCCGCCCTAAAGTATACCCTGCTTTATAGTCTACTTTACTCTAAATGGACCATCCTTTACTAAATGAACATCATGCTGTAATGAAGAAGACTTGAAACTAAAGATTGAGATCATAAACTCATGTTTACAATGTTTACTGAGGGAATAGATACATTTTCTCATAGACTTCTATACAACCAGACTTATTTTTGTATTAAGAGGAGTCGCCTCCTGCTGGTCAGTAGAGATAATGCACGTTTTAAGATCCTTCTGCATCAGCTTCACTCAGCAGAACCGGAGGTTGCCGCCTGGTCCATTTAACATTTGTTAACAATAACAAAAATCTAGAATATCACCAGCCTCACCCTCCCTCTAACACTTCAGAACAAACAAAGAAAACCAGAAACGTTGTGAACTTGTTATGGATGTCCTTTCAGTTTTCTGTCACTGGTAATCGGCTTTCACAACTCTCCTCGATCCATTTCATCGCAGGTCATCGCCAGAGTGGTAGACGGCAGTAAATTTGATGAGTTCAAGGCTTTCTATGGAGACACGCTCGTTACAGGTTTGTGAACTAACATTTGTTTTTTTCTCCCTTTCTACAAACCAAGAGAATTCAGTTATATTATTCTGTTTATTTTTTTCCATCATGAAATCTACCAACCTTATAATTTCACTCGCATCACCCTTCTGTCTCTTGTCCCTGCTCAGGATTTTCCAGAATATTCGGTTACCCCGTCGGAATCATCGGCAACAACGGAGTCTTGTTCTCGGAGTCTGCGAAAAAGGTAAATATCGCTTTGTGCCCACGGACAACTTGAAGTGGTAAAGAGCGAGCGTTTCTCTCAAGAACATCTCCTCAGAGTTATCAGAAATCCTTAAAATCTGATGCAACAACAGGCAACGCCTGAGTGAAAAGCTGAGCCTCGCGATCAAGATGAATTGTCTAAAGGAGTCAGCGTTGTCCCGGCAGTGTGTTACTCCTAAAGTCGAGGCCTTAAAGTTGACACACTGCGATTTGCCGCCGACAACACTGAACACCAATATTTCTCTGTTTTATAGCTTTTGCTATCGCCGTGATGACCTTTCACAGTTGAGGCGCCGCGTTCCCCTTCGCACAATGCGCTCTCCGATTGCCATCTCAGGAGCTCTCTGACGGATGGCATTGCAATGGCGGCGTTTAGAAAGCACGGACGAGAGCCAATCATCATTTTCATTCAATATAATTCACTGAATTAGCGAGCCGGCCTGCCGTGAACGGCTGAACTTTACACAGGCTCAGGAGAAGATGAGGAGCCGAATTATAGACTAATGCGTTTTTCAAACACATTTTGAATTAGATTACAAGCTTGACCTGGAAAAAAAATTAAGGTTTCTTTGATTTCTTTCTTTTGTTGTTGTGAGGTCTGAATGTGAGCATCGTCGAGCTCCTCGGTGTGATTGCCGATGAAAGGGACGGACACAGTGCATCAGACAGACACCGGTGTGGAGCAAGAAACAAATCGATACAGCACCTGCATTTCGAGATGCATTTTTCAAGACGCGCTGTCATCACTTAAGACGATGCCTGAGGCTTCTGTTACGCTAACTGTTAAATTGCTAAAAGAAAGCTCCCCTTCCCCCTCTCCCTTCCACCTCCAGGTGTTTGTGAAAAGGGAGAGGCAATGGAGAAAAGATTCGATTTCTGTGCTTGCGCGCGTGATCGCTGAGCGACGGTTTCTAATAAGCGGCCGTCTTTCAGTTTCTCCGGCTTCTGTTTCCCCTTCGGGACGCGAGGCGGGACGCTCCACTGAAGGAGAGCCAGCGGAGGTGACTGCCAAAAACAAAGAGAGGCACCTGAGTAATCCGGCATTACAAAGCCTATTGGAAATGAGGCGGCGCCGCACAGCACGCACAAGCCTTTTGTGCTTCTTTTTCCTTTTCTTTTTTTTTTTGTGCAGTAGCTCTGTGTTGTTCAGAGTACTTTGTTTTGTCAAGGCTGAAGGCCGTTCAGCTCCTCTCTTATTCAAAGTAAAATCTAGCGAGTCCAAAGCCAGTGAGAAACCAGAGGACCTCCCTTCTCCAAGTTGATAAAATTTCTGTCCCGACCGAGATGATGATGATGATGATGATGATAAAGGGGAGGCCAACTGATCGCAGGACACACACACACACACTCAGTCAATGGCTTTTTGATGACCACGAAGCAGTTCCTTCCAGATGTGATCCAGACAGAAAGCGGTCCAACACCTACGCTGGAATACAGAAGGAACAGTTTCTGTTTATATTCCTGTTTATCTTCAGGTGCCAAGAAAAACAGATCCTCACCATCCTGTCATTTTTAATTAACGGTTGTTGTTGGTACATGCCTGTTTTTTATTTAAGTTTGTGTTTTTATCCTATGGGCAGTGTTTTGTGTTGCAGAGGGAATGCACTCGACTCACTGGATATTTGAATTCCTTTTTTTCAGGGAACGCATTTCATCGAGTTATGCTGCCAGCGCAACATTCCACTTATTTTCCTCCAAAACATTACAGGTCAGTGGGAATCCTTTTCTTCATCTGTGATTGTGGACGTGTGAGATTTTGTTCCGTTGTGTCGTTTTTAAGGCTCTCTTTCTGTTCAATACTAAAGGGTATTCATTAGGATTTAAGTACTTTAAACATACTTTTAAAAACGTGTTTGTGTTGTTGCTGGTAATAAGATCTTATGCACCGGATGAATCTTCTCATAGATCATTTATTTTAACATGCCTAGACGCCGTCCCTTGAGGCGACAAACACATAGTCAGTAAAAGTTTTTCTTTTTTTACCTGCGATCTTCATCTCAGGCTTCATGGTGGGTCGAGAGTACGAGGCGGGCGGAATCGCCAAGGACGGGGCGAAGATGGTGACCGCCGTCGCCTGCGCCAATGTTCCCAAGATTACCGTCATCATCGGCGGCTCCTACGGCGCGGGGAACTACGGCATGTGCGGCAGAGCCTACAGGTAGCAAGACATTAATGGAACATTTGTTTATTTTATTTTTAAAAAGTGTGTATGGGGGGGTAACAGCACCGGGAGAATCACAACTTGACAACAATAGAAGCCCGGACAAGAGCTGGAGTGTTGCATGAATGTGAACATCTTTAGCGAACACATTCTATAATAATTCATCCATTTTCATTCAAAATTTCTGGCACTCCTCGCCATCGTTCCTTTTTATTTTGTTTAGGTAACGTCCCCCGACAGTATTGCTTCTATAGGAACAATAGGACGCATTGAATTATGGGATAGTTTCTGGATACACGAAGGGCTTGTGTGTGTGTGTGTGTGTGTGTGTGTGTGTGTGTGTGTGTGTGTGTGTGTGTGTGTGTGTGTGTGTGTGTGTGTGTGTGTGTGTGTGTGTGTGTGTGTGTGTGTGTGTGTGTGTGTGTGTGTGTGACGCAGACACACAAAGTAGTAACGTTTGCATATAATCTGCGACTAGTCCAGAAACAAGCTATTGTCTGAGGCACACAGATGAGATTAATTCAGGTCTTTTTTTTTTTCTTTCTTTTTCTCAATTAAAATACATTTAGAAAACTAGTGGTGAGCATTCTCTTGTAAAATTTGAACAGATTTAGCGCTTTTGGTTGGATTGGATGTTGTTGAATGATTTAGCATTCCTTGGGAAGTGGTGCTTTTCTGGCCCGGCGCTCTCATAAATCACGTTATGGTGTCGTTGTCGTCAGATTATTACTGGAGTGTTAAACCTTCATTAACTGATTTTTAGCTGACTGTTCTCGCTCGGCGAATGACGAGCTAAACCGACGGTTCCTTGTCTTCTTCTCACAGCCCTCGGTTCCTGTACATGTGGCCCAACTCCCGAATCTCCGTGATGGGCGGCGAGCAGGCGGCCACCGTCCTGGCCACCATCACCAAGGATCAGAGGGCGCGAGAGGGAAAGGAGGTAACGATTCCCATTAATCATCCGGCCCACGCCGCACCGGAACGGCTCAAATTGACTTTTTTTGTGGATTTGCTGCCAAATCGCATAAACATTATGGAGACACTTTTTCTTCCAGTAATGGTTGGACACGTTGGGCACTTATACAAGGATGAAATGATATCCGTGTTAAGTGTTACGGCGATGACTTATCTGGAATAGTGCAGTCGTCAAATGGCCGTGATTAAATTGTGTCAGGTTTGCTATTTATGGGTGTATTAAGAGCGCATTAATAGCTTCAGAATGTCACCTCGCATCAACGCTCGATGGCAGGCGTTCAATCGGAGACATTTAAGGTGGTTTAACAATGTATGGCGATGGATATACTCCGTAGGAGACCAATCATAAATTAATTTTTATTTCTTTTTATAAATTTCAAAAATAGATTCAATAAATATATATATTTATTCTATTTACAGCTGAACCCTGTTGAACAACCAGCCAACGATTTTTAGGGGAGGGGTTGCGGTCCCTCTTGTTAACCTGCCATCTGCCTCTCCGTCCCCCGGTAGCAGGGAGAGTGCCGGGGTTGTTCATTTGCATATGTTAAGTCTAGTCGGCCGACTCATTGGCTTCGATGGCCTCCGTCGAATACAGACTCTAGACGATGCTTGGATTTCCCCAGATGTGCGTTCCAGAAGCGTCTCTCTGCGCTGCGTGGTGAGAAGCCCCCAGCGCTGTCCGTGGTGCTGATCTATCCATGGACGGATTAGAATTATGACTTTCACGTTTAAAATAAAAATCTGTTACGAGTGATAATTTTTCTCGATATAGTCAGCAGTACCATGCGGGAAACAAAAGAACGAAACAAAGTTTATGATGGGGCTGAATCAACATTATTGATAAAAGAAATGAAAAATGTTGCATAATGGAGCGTTGCAAGAATGGTGTCGCCCGGTGAAAGCTCCCATTCCCCCCTAGACGAACCTCTCGCCAACGGTCCTCTAAAGCGTGAAAGGTCCAACTGTGTGGTGCTCTGTAAATTCTGCTAATTGGAAAAGAGACCGCAGCAACAACAACAACAACAGCAGCAGCAGCAGCAACAGCAGCAGCAACAGCAGCAGCAACAGCAGCAGCAACAGCAGCAGCAACAGCAGCGGTGGTCGAGCGAGCTAGAATGGGGATAAGGAGATGGGGCCGGTGTTGGTGAGAACAAAGCCGTGATTCGGAGGAATGGACGTTATTTTCTGATTGTTTCGTGGCGTTGACGTTCTAAAGCACAAGACAGCTCAGCCACACCTCGTCCTCCCAAACCTGCGGTAAGGTGCCGTATTTTGAATGAATGCAGCCAGAGAGACGCTTCATCCTGCTGTGGCTGGTTTGTGTCAGGAGCACAGACTGTAGAAGAAGTGGACGTTTAAAGGCCACGTGTGAGCGAGAAAATGGCTCAAACTAACGTTACCGATCTGTGACTGATGTTACCGTCTGTAAATTGTAAATCGAGTAAAAACAAAACCATACGGATTCTCCAGTTCTGGGAAAGGGTCGCTTCACACACTGAATAATAATAATTCAATTAATCACAGCAATTGAATTTTAGGTCCAGTATTTCTCTGATCAGGCATCTGACACATCTTGTTTCATTTGTGTGTTTTTAAAGATAGAAGTTGTATTAGATCTGAAATTTAGAAATAATCTAATTCAAGATGAATAGATGGATTTTTATTTTATTATTATTTTTCCAATTATTAAATGTGGAAATGTTTTTTTTATTTTTATTTCACTGGACCGACATTGTGTCCACTGGGTTGCCAGTTTGTTCGTCCCTCCTGGCTGAAACCAATGCAGTCTGACCCAACAGCCCGGCAACCAATCACGACTTACTGATTGTACACGACTGCAGGACAAAACAACGTTTACAGTTATCTTTGGCCGAACTTCAGCACTAATTTCTTTTTGTTTTAACATTTTCATTCACAGTTCACGGCAGAGCAGGAGGCGGCCATGAAGAAACCAATAGTGCAGCGGTTTGAAGAGGAAGGCAATCCATACTTCTCCAGTGCTCGGTGAGATTTTGGTCATGACTTCATCATTCTATTATTCAGAATGATACGACGTTGTGTGCACGGGGTGAAGGCATGACCAGGCCGTCATTTCATTTCAGACCGATTCAATAGCGTCACGTTATCCTGCTTTTTCCGAGTTAGGGTAACCTGAATTTACCCTCCTAAGCCCCGCCCCCATCCCCGCTTTTTTTCACCACCGTCCCAAAACATCCTTTCAACCGCCCAAACTTTAAAAAAATGTCATCTTTTACTACGTTATTGTCAGTTATAGTGGTTATTTGCATGAAAACACATGGTTTAATGATGAGGTAAACCCTTTAATGTATTTTTAATTCTATACTTTTATCATAAGCTGGAAGGATGTGTTTCATAAGTAGAAGCTAAAGCGAAGCATTAGTGATATATTTTTGGGTCGTAATACACTGACTGAAGAGCACTCGACACCTTGCGGGTGTCTTCTATATTAAAAGCTGCAAAAAAATATATTCAAGTGAAAGATTATAGCCAGGAGTACGATATGCGTCACAAATATGGTTACTTATGATAGATTTTGTAGGGTTTTTTTGTTTGCAAAATCAGGGAGTCCTTTTTGATTCGTCCGCAAAAGTATGAAAAGTGGACGATATGCGAGGGAGTCGTTCAGAGAGAGGAGCGCAGCATCTTGACTTCTGTGTTGAAGTGATTGATAAGAGACCTGCTCAAGTATTGTAAGAAGCCTCCGATGGGTCGGGCGTGATGCGCTTTCTAATAACATTATGCCCTTTTTTTTTTTTTTCACAGACTCTGGGATGACGGCATTATCGATCCCGCAGACACTCGTCTGGTTCTGGGACTGAGCCTCAGCGCGGCGCTTAACGCGCCGACGAAGAAGACGCGCTTCGGGGTGTTCAGGATGTAAAGCTGGCGTAGCTCGTAAAAGGTGTGGACCTCAGACAAGACCAGCACTCTACTCCAACTAGTCTTTTTATTTTAATTTTATTGTAGTTTTAACTGTGTGGCGTCACCAGATTAAGATCAACAAATGGAAAGGAAAAGAAAAGAGAAATCGCACAACCTCTGATCAGCGGGGATGTGATCGGATGATGGGCTGCTGTTGTGGGATATTTCCACTAATAAATTGTGCCTTTTTTAACTGTTCCTGTTCCTAGTTTAAATTCAACCTGTACTCTCCTTCACCTCTTTCTCCTCTGGATTGTTTGTTTTTGTATCAAATACTGTAAATGATGAATTATTAAAAAATATGAGAACATACAAAGTTGCTGTCTTTTTTGTACATTTTTATTCAGGACAATTACTGCTGCTACTAGAAGTATCAGAAGAAGAACAATCTGCATAAGGGGGCGCTGTTCAGCTATAAATATCTGACTGGCCACACATCTGGCAGGATGGCAGAAGCACACTCGAAATGCCTTTTTTTTTTTTTTTTTTTAAGATAACAGCGTTGTGTTGACAGGAGTGGTTTTCAGGGAAATAATAAAATAACGCTGCAGCATGTAAACACACTTTGAGGCACTCTGGAGGGGGGCGGGGTTTATTAGGCCTTATGTTCGCTTTTCATGTTTTCTTTTAATCGTGCAAATATCTCTATCTATCTATCGTCACGTCACGTCACATCACGATGTAGTCGTATAGAGGGCATGCTGCAGGCAGAGTGTGCCGAAGCTGAGCCACAGAGGAAGAGTGCTTAACTTTACCAGCTGGACACCCTGCCCCCCCCCCCCCCCTTATCTCTTAAACTGAACACGCTGCACACAGTTGGTATACTCACATATTTGTAGAGACCATCTGAGCTCACTTGGCAACAAGTTACTTTTTTTCTTCCTCCTGTAGGACTTTTAGCAGGCGAACATTCGGTGCAGCAGTGGATTTGAATGTTTCAACGTCTTCCTATGAAGCCGGCTGGTATAAAAACATTTTTAAATAAAATAGTCTGTTTAGAACTGGTTCACTGGTTTTCTTCTTCCACGAAATGTCCCTGTGGGATCATCACCAAACGGCATGAACCAGTTTTAAAATTTTCATTTAAGTGAGAGAGAGTTGCCAGAATGTTGAGACCCAATGAAAAGACTCGTCTCTCATGGGTGTTTTCAAGGTGTGTGTGTGTGATTTAAAAAAAAAAATAAAAAAATAAACGGGAATATGTATGTTAATTGATCATTTATGATGTCACTCTAGATTTATGACCCAACCTTTCTCTCTCTGACCGGGACTGCTCTTAATTGCGGTAATAATCACTCACTGGCTGGCTGAAGGTCCTTTTTGTCTTGTCAAACTATCTGGCAAGCTTTCCACTGTTTATTTTTATTTTTGGGCTTTTGAGGTTGTACAACACTGGACGACCTAAAGGCCTTCCCCAGCATACGCTGGATTTAGAGGAAACTGTGTGTGTGTGTCATCTTCGTCGAGTGCCTCTGCATTTCGGGGATAGTCGGTGGCGCGTAGTGTTCTAGCTGAGCTGATTACTGCAGCAGTTATAATTACGAGGCCGGCCGGATACGACGGGTTGCCGTGTGTGTGTGGGTGATGGTGGTATCCAGGGCGTCTTTACAACTTCGGAAGAAAGCTTCCGAGAAATCTGTGACGGCTGCTGACACACTACGCAACAAAGGAGTGACTTTCCCAGGTGTCTCCGCTGCATTGTTCCTTCACCAAGGTGACGGCAGTGTAGCACTCCACACAGCTTACAGGGGTTTTAAGAATCCACCTCATTTCAAACCAATTTACCCCCCAAAAACCCACAAGTGTGTTGTGAGTTGACTTTTAGTTTGAGGTCAGCAAAAAAAAAAAGAAAAAGAGAAATGGTCACAAAGTGAAATCCAGCCCACTTCATCATTCTTAACCTGCGAGGCATTTGTTCTCGGTTCAGCGCCAACAGTTCATTTTAATGATTCATCTGTGTCGGACAGATTACACCCGACCTGATTCAGGAGCTCATTCACCCTCCTGACGGATCTGCTTGGACAGTTATGACTCATGTTGAAGTCACCCGCAGCCTAAAAATACTCCTGACTGAGAGTTTGAGTCAGTCTGAATGTCCGGCTCCTGGAGGGAAACGGATTATCGTCATTGGTGATTTATTTTTTCTTCGTTAACCTTGGCTTTAATTTGGGGTTCCACATACCCCACTGCTCTGTGTGTAAAAAAATCAATATCTTTCCTTTAATTGTTTTTCTTTTCATCTGATCTTATTAAAACCCAATATGTAACCCATTCCTTTGACAGGAGCTGGACTTGAATATTTGATGAAGGTGACAAAATACAAAATAAATAAGTGATAAAATGTTGTTTTAAAACCGAACGAGGAAATATTTCATTTTTTTACATTATACAGCTCTTGTTTTGACAAAAGGTTATTCGCAGACACCACGTAGTGACGCTACTTGCATGGGATGAAATAGACATCCAACTGTCATAAAACAATAACAGAAACCCAAATGCACCTATTTGAGATTTGGGTGTTTAAAAATAAAAAATCCTTTGTATCTTACATCATTTTACAGATGGGGTCTCTGACAAGTCCCACAGATGTCATGCAGACCTCTGAAGATATGCTATGAGTCCAAACATCATGTTCAGCGAAGTGAAAATACAAAGAAAGCAGCTTTTACCATCGCAACTTATTAATAGATATTAATCTTGGATGCGTTTTGCTGCAAATGACATGCACTGCAATGCAGAAGAAGCTGTGCAAGTGTCTACTAGACAAAACAGACGTATTTGTATGGATGCCAGATCAGGTCAGATGTTTTATTTAAACCCCCCCACCCAACCCCCCAACAACTTTGCGTCCCAAGAAGTCTGCAGCTTCCTCCGGAGGCTCCTCACTCGGCCCCTGCGTGTGTGCATGTGTGTGTGTGTGTGTGTGTGTGTGTGTGTGTGTGTGCGTGTGTGTGTGTGCGTGTGTGTGTGTGGCGGCGGCGGCGGCCCCGGACGCCGAAAGTGACGAGCCTTGTGGTGCAATGTACGTCTGCACCACTGCCCCCCTCCCCTCGAAACCAGACTGACAGGGCCGGAGGTCCAATGAAATGAGTCGACATATTGAGGTTGTCAAATCAAAGCCAAAGAGGAGGAGCTGTCCCGTCGTCGTCTGAATTACGTCATGCACAAACAGCTGGTCGTTGGCAAAAAAAAAAAAAAAAGAAGAAGAAAAAAAAAAAACTGGGAAGGAGAAAAAAAAAAAAAATGTAGACCAGCTCAGCGGCTGAGAACTGCACCCGGGCTGCAGCCCTCCACTGAACGTTTGGCTTGTAACGATGCTGCGGCCGGAGCGCCCGGGCTCAGGATGTAGCCCTGCCAGGCTCCTCGTGCTGCTCTACACCGCTCTGTGGTGCGCGCTGGTCGGAGGTGAGTGGGGCTCAGGTCCGTTTGGTTCGCGAGGAGCTGTTCCTTCTGTCGGGGTGCTGAAAGCCTCCAGAGCAGCAGCAGCAGCGGATCCCGTTCGCGGCTCGGTTTCAGTCCCCGCTCAGCATCCACAGCTTTCTGCCTGTAGCCACCAAAACAAACCCGGTTTATTTTTGTATTTATTTTTGCATGAACACGGACAGGCTTTTGGTTACGTGACGCGTGTGTGGGGGACGATCGCTGCTAATTATGGCACGTTATACACACTTGACAGATGCTCCCGTAGGTTGTGTACGCTGCGATACCGAGGGATGAATGTGGCCACGGTGGGGGGAAAGATAAATAAATAATAAATAATAATACAATTTAAAAAAAGAAACACACCGGTGTAGGACGCGTTTCATTGTTGTCGCGGTTTCATTTCGATTTGTTTGCTCGTTGTTTTTGCTTTGTTAGAGAAAGGGCTAAAGACAAGTTGAGACACGTTGGCGTAATGCGATTTTTTTTAATATAAAAATAAGACCGGAGTCTTTGCACAATAAAGAAATGTTTAAGTTGCACCTTGTCATTTCCTGTTTTTAATTTAGACTAATTGGAAAAAATATATAATAATAACGTGGAAACATTTAAGTTGAACCTTTAATTGTTTGCTTCCTGTTAAGATAAAAGTACACATTTCTTCTCGCTGTATGTGTGTTTCCGTATGTCGACACACATTGAGTGTTTTTCTGGTGTACCTCCTCCTCGCTGCTCCAAGACGGAGAGGCGCGAGACAAAATCTGACGGTGAGACAACAATGAATCCATCCATACCTGCAGCACGGGCTGTGCTCGGTGGTCACCTTAAATATCTGTGTGAGGATGTTGCAGTCCCCCGCAGACTTGTTGCTGCTTCTGTCCATCTGTTTCTTTTTTTATTATTCTATTTTTGTAAATCCTTAGACTTAGTTGAACTCAGTAAGATCACTGTCCCCCTTTACCCTCCTTTTCTTCTTCTTCTTCTTCTTCCTGGATTACTGGGGTTTTGTTTTTAGTATCAGTGAAGAGGATCATTGTCTCAGTGATATCAGTCAGTTGATCCAGTTAGTGTGTAGAGTGTTGGTGTGTTGACCAGGAGAGATGATGGTGGCCACGTTTGAACCAAATCCTGTGTTTTTATTCATTGTTCTAACGGATGGCTCTTGTTTCTTTCTAATTTTTTTAAAGATTTTAAAACCCCTACAAGAACATCCTAATAGAGGAGGAATTTTCCAAAAAGACCCCCCACCCATCCTACACACACACACACACACTTAAGCATTCAAGGCTAAACCTCGAGTAGAGATGACAAAAAGCAGGATTATGTGTGTATTAAGCCCCTAACGGAGTAAAACAGTGGTTGGGAGGTGCTCGTTGAAGATTACTGAAGTCAGAGCCGTGCTGTAAGAACGCCTGTGAGCAGCCCGCTGCCTTTATCTTTAAACGTCTTAATTTAGCTGGCAAACAAACAGACATTTAAAAAAAAAAAAAAAAAAAAAATATATATATATATATATCCATAATGTCGGCATGTATACCCCTTCGTTTCACATTCAGTGTGGTTGCAGAGTTTTTCCACAAAGAGGAGGGTTTAAAAATAGACACGCAAGTTTATTTCTTGGTTGTTGTATTAATGACTTTGGCATTTGGGGTTTGGGTCACAAAGAACGAAGATGCTGATACCTGTTGAAATGTCTTTTTTTTCTTCTTCTTCCTGTCTATGGAGTGTAACTGTGTGTACACTCTTGTGTACTTTACCAATGTCAGAAATGGCCGCGTATTTGTGATGTGAAATCTGGCGACGTTTAAACGCACTATTTAAACGATCCTGACCGTAAACGGTCCATTGTCGTAAACAACAAGAAAAGGAAAAGCCTTTTTGCACACCCTGGGGCTGTGTTTTTTTGATTATATAGCAAAAGTTTTGGTCCAGTGACCGCTGTCAGGCATTTCCACGTACCATAATATGAATACTTAGACCACTGGTTAATGTCTACTCGCTACTCAAACCTCTTTTTTAGTTGTCAGCAGAGTGATCGAAGAGTGATTTGTCCCTCGCTGAAATACTTTATCTATGCTGAAGAGGGTTAAACGTCAAAAACAAACAAATATTGGACAAAAGTGTGAAAAATAAACATAATTTTATGGACTAGGAATTAGATTTCCTTCATTCCTACTCAGTTCACCCCCAAATAAAAAATGCATACATACATATCTACATTGTTTTAGTGTGAGCTGCCTAGTTTTGGAGATATTGGCCTTCTCTCTCAAATATAATGGGACTACATGGCACTCGGCTTGCGGTGCTCAAAGCGCCCAAAAAAACAAAAAACAAAACATTTGGAAAAACCCAACAGCAAACTGAACAGTGTCTTTCGAGAAATCATGACCTGGTTACTCAAGATGATCCACAGTCCTTGTTGTGAGCAGTTTGGTGTGGGGAACTATTTTCTTTAGACCATTAGTTCCTACATGAAGCTGCTGCTGGAGGGAAGGCGGACATCTTTTTAGCCGAGAGAAAAAAAATGTGTAGTTTAGATTTTGAGCTAAACTGTTCCTTTAATCATTTCACTTGCCCCCCCAACCACTGATTCAGTGTGTGTGTGTGTAAGCTTATTTTTAATGTAACAATGGTGATCTTTCTGTAACTGGGATTACGTTTTCTGAAGAATGTGGTCAACGTGCATCCTAATTCAAAGACTTTTACTTTTGATTAGTGTCATCACCATCCACGACAACTTTTTCCCCTCAAACATCTGTCTGACCGACGAGTAACTGGTGAACTTGCACGCTGTCGTGAACTCTCAGCTGTGATCTGTAGCTGGAAGAAGTCGGTTCCTTTCTAGCCAGACAAGGAGAACGTGCGGTGCAGGCTTACTGCAGCCTTAGTGCCACACTCGGTCTGTGACATGGAACCAGTTTCTCCTCATCCTCAAGCCGGAGGAATCGGTGTAATGAACGTGCGAGGAAGAGACCCGACGCGAAGAAGGATCACGTGCAGTGCGGGGAAAGGCCGGGGGGTGGGGGGGGGGTGGGGGGGGATTTGTATGGGATTAAGCTTTAGCTCTTTGACAGCAAGATTGCTTCATTCTTCTGGATTGCTTCCCCCCACTTATTCTGTGTCTTTAGTATGCAACGGTTGCTTCCATAGGTGAGAGCCGGAGCTTTGAGGACTGGCAATAGCACGGGGCGGGCGGAGAGAGAGAGCAGGTTCCATTTTTTCCCTCTTTTTTTTCCTTATTAGAGCACATTCAAGAAAAAGCTTTTCCTTTTCTGCATCCACCGCCTCAGCGCCCTGTCACTGCGTACCGGGGGGAGGGGGGGGGGGCCCACTTGGTTTTTCTGTGGCTCCCCATGTCATCATTAAGGTAAACCAAAAAAAAGAGAAAAGAAAACCACGCAGCCGCAAATGACAGCATCAGTGCAGTGAGCTCGCTTACTCTTAGGTGGATTGGGCTCCTGCTGTTTTAGAGGCACACAGGCTTTTCATTGCATCCTCGAAAACTGACTTTTTACGAGATCTTACCGTTTTTTTTGTTGTTGTTGTGTGCGTGCAAATTGCAGGTGAGATAAATTATCCCCCCAAAACGGTGAACGACTTCGCCGCAGGTACTCCAAGTGCAGATGGCGGAAGCGCATAAACACAAAGGGGAGCACGCCGCAAATGGAGAAACATTCTCCTCCGGTGAACCATCAAGCCTTCACATTGTTCTGATGGAATGCCGCTGCTTTCTTATCTCCTTATATTTATATTTACGATAACACTAATCTGAGAGATGCAGTATGTTCCGGTGGAGCAATTAACTGCCTCGCACTCCATATCCCCCCCTCGATTCCACCCACCCGTTGGGCGTCGCTCGGCGGCAGATTACACCTGTCGCTCGTTCCGCTTGCTTTTATATGCGGGAGGCTCGCTGGATGTAATCCAAGGATTTGACATTATGCAGGGGACGCGAGTGAGCCTGCATACATGCATCTCCCTCGGCTGCTTTAAAAGGAGTTAATGTCTGCAATCACATATTTGGATGATCGAGCTCTTCAAGGAGAAGCTTGTTGTTGTGAGACTTCAGATAGAGAGAGAGAGAGAGGCCGCTCAGGCCTCTGTTCCGTGTACAAGAACGGCAGCGCTGGTGAACCGGGCAATGTTTGTACTTGGAGTTCGGTCTTTGTCAGCAAAAGTCAGGACTCGCTAGCAGCGTGGACAGGGACGGCGACATCGGCCTGTCTGACGGTGGATCGCTCCAGGACTTTGGGTCGGACTGAAATCCCTTGACGATTTGACCCTTTGCCAAATCCCGCCCAGGCCAATCGGAGATGTTGATTCGGGCTACCTCTGCCCAGTGATGGATTTGCAGCTTGTCGTGGTCAAACGTTGTGTGTACTAGTGATACTCGTTACACGGAGAGGTTGGAAGGAGATGTACGTTTCTAAAACGTTACGTTTCTACGTAAAAACCTGCAGAGCTACAGTGAGCAGAGTCGTTAGCATAGCATTAACTAGCATAAGCAACTCTATGCTACACTATCCACTGAAGGTATACTGAATGTAAACACATGCTGCTTTTTTAATGACTGTAACAGTGAATAAAAACATACCCAGCTTTACAGGAATAGTGTTGTTCCTTAATCTCATCGTCTTATGTCTCAATCTCCATGGTGATGTGGTGGTTCACTTTCACACTGAAACTGTAGACTTTAGCTTCTATCTTTATCTTTTGAACCTGTTTTCCCTGCTGAATCACTTTGACATCTTGCATATATCCTAAAAACATATGGTAGACCCTTCTGTCTGCTCCTCTCTGGAAAATCGCTTTTTTGTTCTTTCCAAAAATTAGATGAAATTCATTCAGGGAGTGCAGTTAGTGACAGTTTGGGCTCCATGGTAGCTCTGGGGGCGGGGCTTAACGAAGGATCCGTTGCTCAGTGGGTTACCTGGAAATTTATCACGATAAAAAATAGTCCCCAAGGGGATGAATTCTAATTTTGTCTCACGCCACCAGTGCATCAAAGTTTTTACTTACCCTGTGAGAAATATCTCAACATCGACTGAATGGATTGGCACAAAATCTAGTAAAGATACTAATGGGGTGCTTTTCATTATGCAAACCTATGCTTCCTCGTGCCCTCTGTCCTCCCGTTACCCCGGAAATCATTCCCTCTTCGCCATCACGGCGGATCTTCCGATCCCTGAGAGTGCCCCGCGAGGAGACGAAGAGCAACAAAACAATGGACAGCTGACGCAGCTGTGCTACACATCATATTTAATTGACGTCACTTTAAAATGCCCAGTTGCCTCCACTCCTCTCTCCTCGTCCTCGCCTCCTCCACTCGCATCTCCCGTGGGCGGGACGGGAGACGCGAGGGAAGGAATCAAGGAGATGCGTTAGCATAATGAAAAAAGGTTCCCGGAGGATGAATCCTAATTACATTGATGATCCCCTGACTCTTCATCTCGAGCCATCAGTTTCCTCTCAACTTTTTTGTGTAGTGCAAATTAGCAAACACACCAAAGCAAGATGGTTAACGTCACAGCTTAGCACATTCGCATTGACATTGTAAATATTTTAGCACGCTGACACGTGGTGAACTCCAAGCTCAGAGCAGTGCTGTGCTTAAGTACAGCCCTAAAACTCTTAATCCCGTCGATCAAATGTCGGGGAAGACTTTACATTTTTTTTCAAATGAGGATATCTCGTGTGTGTTCCTGACATTTATCCCTCGCACATGTTCAGGGAGACTCTCCTCTGGTTCTGCTCCCCACAGATTGCCTTTTTGTGACCGAATACTTCACCCGCACGCCTCGTAAGCTGAACGCTTTCAACTCCTTCGCCAGCGTGGAGCTGTTCCACTTCAATGTGCCTGACGACACCATGATGGCCGTATGGAACCTCATCACCTTCAAGGAGCAAGGGGGCACCTTTGGAGACAGCTGCCCGAACCGCAACGTGACCGTGTAAGGCGACGACTCTGTACCCGACATGTTTCTTTTTCTTTTTTTTCCTTCTCTTTCTGAAGTAGCTTGAGTTTAGTTTAAAGCCTTTCTCTTGTTGGATTGAAGCACTTAGAAGTTGAGGTCTGCTCCTTCTCGAGGGTATAAATAGATAACAATAAGCATCTTATACTCTTTGCCTTTTGGGGGTGGAAAAGGGTAATAGCAGCTGGCTCAACTCTGAGCAGTGTCAGCTATTACCGGCAGCCTCGGCATATGGAGGGGACTGCTGTGAAAGCATTAGCTGCATTTAACTTTTAATTTTGCCTGTCTATATTTGTCATATTGTTAAGTAGTATTTGTGATGAGAGCTGGCATCTCAGGTGACTCTTCTGCGTCCCTGTGATGCTGTGATTGAACGTGGGGCACGGTTATCACGTTCAACGACGTGGGGCTGGATATGATTATTAATGGTTCGGATAGAATTTTTTTCACATTTCCAAATACAAGCTGCCATCTGTGCGCTTGTGTTGTCAGCTGCTCCTGTGGATGGATTTTATATTCGTCAGAAGCCTGTGTTGTATGTGAGAAAAGTCTGTGTTGGTGATCAACAGGTACTTCAGGTCTGGGGCTCCTCCAGTAATCAACCCCCTGTACACCCACTTCCCCCGGGACACGGTCGTCCCAGGATCCTTTGCTGTGACTCTCACCTGGACTCTTCCGAACCGTACCACCGGAGCATTCAACGTGACCAGCCCGCTCCCCGGAGACTGGTTCCTAGCCGCACATTTGCCCAAGGATGAAGGCAAGATCTCTGTCAAGGTGAGCCTGAACATCTGTCGCCAGTAAACATTTCTTCTGTGCTGGAATGGGAATCTCTGAGGTGTGATTGAGGCAATGTTGTTGCTGCTAGCATTGGTCAATCTGTTGTTTCTGCACTGCACCTCCCAGAGGTCCACCTATAAACAGACGGTGCTTAAATTAACCACCAGATCAATCCTTCAATACAATTAAAAGTCTATAGCATAGACTGTATATGAAATGTACATAGTCTCCATGACATCACCCATCGGTTTGTAAACTATAGTTTTAAAGCTTCAAGATCGACATTTTATTTGTCGACATTTAGATTTTTGGCTGTCCCCATCTTGTTTTTTTGCAATCAGAAGTGACAGGAGAGGGCCGAGTTAAGTAAAACCGAACGCTGAGTAAGACATTTTTAGGCGACCAAATTATTTAAATTAAATTTCATGAACTGAAAACACACTGTGAAAGGGATAAAGGTATCCCCGCCCTAAAGCATACCCTGCTTTATGGTCTATTTCACTCTCAATGGGACCATAATTTACTAAATGAACATCCTGTTGTATTGAAGAAGACTTGAAACTAGAGATTGAGATTTACTGAGGTACTAAATCAAGTTAGAAGTAGTCATTTTCTCATAGACTTCCATACAGTCAGACTTCTTTTTCCAACCAGAAGAGTTGCCCACTGATGGCCATTAGAAAGAATGCAAGTTTTAAGCCACTTCCACATTGGCGATATTGATATTGAGATATTTCCGTGAATAACTTTACCTGCTGGCGGCACTAGATAAAAGTCAGGGGATCATCATAGTCTCTAGGATTTTTCCTCCAGGCACCATGAATGTCTGTACCAAAGTTCATGGCAATCCATCTTATAGCTGTTGAGACGTTCACTAATTACCAAAGATGTCAATGTCTCATGGGGGTGCTAGAGAAAAAGTCAGGGGATGACCGAAATTCTAAAGGACCATGAATGTATGTACAAAATTTCATGACAATCCTCCAATAATTGGACGTGAGATTTGTCAGTCTGGACCAAAGTGGTGAACCGAAAGACACAAGTAGCATTAGACAACGGCTTGTATGATATTTCACGAAAAAGTAATTTTTTGTGCGTTTTCCTTCCGAAAGTCCACTAACAGGTGTCAATTTTTCATGCAATACAGTCATTTCAGAATAAACTTCCATCTTCACAGGAAACAACTCAGGTGGTTTAGGCAACAAAACAACTTAGTTAAGGTTTGAGAAAATATTGTGGTTTGGGTTAAAACAACTACAGAACTAACGTTACTTGAGTACAGAAGTTACGTGAGTACAGAAGTTACGTGAGTACAGAAGTTACGTGAGAAATTAATCTACGTTGTCTTCTCATTTCACAAAGGGTATGAACAGCGGTTTCCTGGGTAAAAGACCAGTTTTTGTTTATGCTTTCTCATTCAGGGTACGTAGCTTATATACAAATATGTTTTTGGGGATATCTGCGAATTACAGCGCATCATTTTCCGTAGTTATAGCTTCAACAGCCAACCCTGAAGCCACACTGCTAGCCGGAGGAGCAGCTGTTTGGAGCAGCAAATGAAAAGCTCCAGTCACTGTTAGAGACTGGTAAAAACCAAAGCTCATTAATGTGGAAAGTGTTATTTCCGAAAACTTAAATGGGATCTTCATCTAAAATATTTTCTTCACGGTTACTTACCTCCCCTGCAAGATAGAAAAGATTCTAATAAAAAATGATGTAAGCGATGGTTGGGATTAGTATTCCATGCTTGTTCTGCAGAGCTTAAGAGAGGCTTCTTTTTTCCCCCCTTCATCTCATCATGTTCTTCTATTTGGCCACATAAAAACACCTGCTGATTTCCATTTTCAGGCAATTTATTTGTCAATGGCATGGCGTTCAGTTGTGCTTCCTTTGTGGTTTCCACTGGCTGGCACAAGTGCACCTGGAATACACAACAATCAAAAATACCATCAAAAGTTGCTGTCAACCTCGCATGTGCAGAAAGAATTGGTTTGCTTTGGGGGTGGGGGTGTGGGGGGGGGACCGAGAATAGAAGCCGCCTTGGCTCAAATGTGACCGGCCTCCGATGACACACCGTGCGGCTGGAAATAACATCTTTTCTGCATTCTGCTTTGTGAAGCATTCTATTTATTTTTTTAGACAACCAAGATGCGATGTTATCAGTTCAGAGAGAAAAACACTGGTGGAAGCAATGCAAGCAGAGCAGGGGGGAACGCGCGCTGCATTTATAACAATATCAGTCAAATACCAAACTTGAGCAATCCTGCTCACAGAGGGTATGAGGATTTAGCAACTAAGGACAAAGAAGCAATCATAAACTCTATTTTCCGTCATTTCCTTTATGTTCTTTGACTTGCTGAAAGATTCGCTGTGTTTGATCATATATATATATATATATATATATATATATATATATATTATTTGACCTGTGTACCTACTTGAAATTAATAATTGTTAAACGTATTTATCTATTTTACTTTTACATCATAAAGGCCAGAAATTTTGTTTAAAACATTCATAAAAAAAGTCAACATTATCAACAGAATATATGACAGTGTTGGTGTTGTAGCATGCTAACTAGCCAGCCTCAGCCTGTCTTGTCTTGTAATACCACTTGTACCTCGTATATTCTCCTGGTGGCTGGGAGGACAATATACAAATAAGAGTAGTTTCTGCCACTTTGAATTTGATTCCAATAAACAAACTATCAAAGCGTACAATGAAGTGCACAGCCCCGGTTAGTGTCATGGTAAACACACCTGCGCCTAACGTCAACTATACGGCGACACCACATGTTTAGATTATAAGATAGCGTGTGGTTTTTTTTACTAGCTATCAGAGTTTCAGCAGTTTGGTTGAATTTTGCATATTCTTGTCCTGCTGTTAGTTAGTAGTTGGCCTTTTTATTTATATTTTTAGACTGTAAATTTAGATTATATGGACCCAGTGGTTGTGGTAAAATGCTGCCACCTATGGAGCATGTGGCCAGAATTTACACACGGCGCCTTTTAAGAAGAGGAAAAGCAACACTGGGATGCTTTTTCCATTGTTTGCTGCTTATCAATACCAAGTGTGTCATATCGGATTAGATTAGAAGTCGTTAGACATCATTGGAAGAGGAAAATACATAATAAATGAATGGGCAGTGATACAAGTAATACATTATGTAAAATGTTTACCAATGCATCCAACCATCTTTGTAACTTTTAGATGTTTGTTGGTTCGACTTTACTGGAGTGTAGGTCAACCAGCTTATCTTGTATCAGGATGCTAGTTGTTTTTTCATCTGTATTGACGTATCAATAGAAGTAAGGGCGGTGGAAAATAGACGCGCTCTCACGTAATCCATCACAATACTGGAGGGGTGTCTTTTCTCTCCTCTACCCATTGCTTAAAAATATCTTCCCATTTTATGATGCTCATTAAAATCAAGCTTTGACATGATATATTAGCTTATTATTAAATGCTGGATGTTGGCCAGTCAGCGTCGTCTGCCAGTCAGTATAACGGGCACCTCAGTTCTAGTCTGTAAATATAGAAAAAAACAGTCTGTAAAAGCTGCAATTAAGTATCTTTTTTTTTCTTTCTCACACATTAGTTACTAATTCAAATGTTCATATGTTTTGTGAATGAGCATCATTCTTTATCAAAGACACTAAGTTATCTTAGCTGATAGAATCTAATACCCATCTAATATATTGTTCCTGGAATAAATCCTTCCTCTGTGAGCCTTAAAATGATAATGAAAGGTTTTCCTCTCTGTCTCATTATAATGGCCGCATTCAACACACGAGACACTCTATGTAATGCAAACAGATGCAACAACGAGCACTAACTACAGACTTTAAAATGACCACGGAGTTTAATAAAGCTGCACATAAACTCGTAAAGGCTGCATTTACTGCAGCACTATTGCGGCGGATTGCATTAGATTGTTCAGGTGTACCTAATAAAGTGGAAGCTCGGCGCATACCCCAGAGTGCTCCCTAACAGTTCGTGGTCTCAGTGGGTCATTCGGACTGAAAGAGCTAAAGTAATGCAATTAGTCAAGGTTTCAGTGGGGTTTAGTGCTCCAGGGCCTAAAAAAAAGGGTTTTAGAGGCTTTAAAGGGACAGTTCACTCTGAAATAAAAACAACACAGTTTTCCTTTTACCCAAAGTGCTTTTGATCAATATAGATTGTTTTGGTGTGAGTTGCCTAGTTTTGGAGACATCGGCCGTAGAGATGTCAGCCTTCTCTCAAATAGCAGTTTCATTCGGGAACTAAGGGTTGAAAGAAAATAGTTCCCGTCACGAAACTGCTCACGATGAGGTCTGTGGATCGTCTTGAGCAACAAATGTCATGCTTTCTGGAAAGAGACATTTCCGTTTGCAGTTTTTCCAAACGTATTCTTTTGCTTTGCTTTGAGTACCGCAAGTCGAGTGCCACGTAATCCCATTTTATCGGAGATGAGGCCGACATCTCCGAAACTAGACAACTCACACCAAAACATCTGGACTGATAAATCGCACTACAGGTAAGAGGCAACATATGTAGTTTTAGATTTTTCTTTTTTGGGTGAAATGTCTCGTTAACATCCTGCCGAAAGAAAAGAATTCAGGGGAAAATAAACAAATGCCTGTATGTTTTTTGGTGTGAAGTTTAAAGATATTGAACACAACATAGTGTGAAACCATTGGCCCCTTTAAACCCTCCCTAATGGTCGAGCCTTAATTAAAGCACAACTTCCCCTACCGGACGCGTGTGCAGGTCCAACTGACAGGCGGTAATAAATCAAAGGGTCACCCCGGCAGCTCCCGGACTAATGACATGCCACGGTAATTGCGGCTGGAGCAGGCGGGGTCAGTGATCTGCTGACAGGAACGAAGAGCCTCATTTGGCATTCACACCTGTCCTATCGAATCAGGTGCGAAAAAGGCGCGTACTGTTGCTTTCTCAAACTTCTCCAGCAGATCATGCGTGGGGAACGATTCGCGGCCTCCTGACCTCCGGGTTGTTATGTCCGCTCGGGCTCATCCCGTGAAGAGAAACGCACGTCACGAGCATTAATGGTGCGGAAGGACACGGGTGGAGCGGCGTGTGACAGCCAGAGGAAGGAGGGAGTGATATCAATCTAGGAGGCTGACAAGCTTCACACACACACACACACGCACAGTCCATTAGGATTTTTTCAGCCAGTCTGCATGATATCTGATCTCCTCCTGAGCAGCTTTTAAGAAACACCGGCGAGTTAACCACTAAAACGCCCTCGATAAACCGCCGCTGTGTTGTCTCTGCAGGGTCTGTCTGAAGAATGCCAGTATCTGTTCCAACCCCAGCTCATCGTCCAGAGACTGATTGGGATTTCCGTGCTTTATCCTGGATACTTCATCGACCAGATGATCCCCATCCATAATAGATCTGCACTCTATAAGTAAGTCTTCCAGACCAAAATGTCAGGATGGGTTGGCTTCTTTTTTCTTCCTTTTTTTAAAAATAAAGTCCCTAATCGTGGACTATCTGAAAAGGAAAATACACTTAGCACATTCTACCTCCCGCAGTTCTTCCTCTCTGTGAGCTTATCTTGCATTTTTCATAAAAAATAAAATAAAAATAAAATGCAATTTCAAAGTGTGTGCTTATGGTCTGAGCATCTTTATTAACTTCCTCTTCTCTAAGAAGATCATCTAAACATCTAAAAATGTTGTGAGGTGTGGAATATGAATTTTCTACAGGTTTACGCTCTGTTGTTGGGGAAAAGGAAGGAGTCAGTATTATTTGAGTTCTTCTCTAATATTTGAAGGTTATCGAAAAGTTTGTTCTTTGAATATTCCATATTCAGCATATTTACATGGAAAGTTTTCCGTTGGATGTATTTCCAGTCTTTGATGTATGTTTGTATGTGTGAAAATGTATATTTATTTTATTAAAGCACCAGTCTTTGCAGAGTATCAGTATTGTTATTAAAGAGACAGGCATATATATATATTTATATATATAAAATCAAACTACTGCTTTTTTTTAAATTAGTGATAAAGTTACTGCAGAGCTATGGCTTTATCTGCTTAATAGCAAAGCATGTGTCACATCACCATGAAAGTAAAATTAAAACTGCATGGACAAAGACATGCTGCTCTCTTCTATACGAATCATTATTTTTCTCTAAACATTACCTTGAATATATACTTCATCCACAGGGCTGTTCTACATTTGGCTGTCTGTTATAATGTATAGCCAAGGTTGTTGTTATCGCCCCCTAAAACACGTCTCTATGTGTGTGTGTGTGTGTGTGTGCGTGTGCGTGTGCGCGTGTGCATGTGCGTGTGTGTGTGCGTGTGCGTGTGCGTGCGTGCAGAGTGTTCATCCCCAATTACATATCAAAGGTGAAGGTCCAGCTGGTAAACTGCAGCACCAGGAACAAGAGTAGCGACGGTTGTCCCGTGGTGCTGAAGATAAGAGCGCGGGCGCCACCGGTGCATAACTCGAGTGCCCTCGACTGCAGGGAGTGGAACCCTTGTGAATTAGACACCCTCGTCCCCGCCTGGGAACAATGGTACTACATCCTGGTGGAGAGATACCCGAGCAACTGCAATGTCTACTTCCGCATCGGGGTGCAGGTCACGGGTGAGTTGGGTTTCGCGCGCAAAATGTGATTAATGAGTCCCTTTTTTTCCCCTTCATTTTTTGCATTCTTATGCATTTTATTTCGGGCTTGCAATATGCAGTCTTTGTTTTTATTCGAAAAAAACAACTAAAAAGACACCGGGAAGAGAAGAATATCCTTCCCATCTATTCACCTAATCCTTGTAAGTCTTCGACATGTTACAGACTGAATTATTCTACTGACGCTTAACGGTAGCTTGACTTTTGCCCCTTTTCTTTCGACAAGGTTACCGGGCACCCCATCATAAATAATTCAGATTATTTGACCATTTACAGTCAAATGCAGATCCGTGTCTGTGTCCAGTGGGTATAATAATAATAATATGCCACACAGGATCGTTTACATATCACATCTTAAGAAGCAGATCACTAATGTGGCGAAATAAAAATCATAGGTAGGCTGTAAATGTATTAGTTATTTAATTACTTTTAAGGCCGAGTACGAAATGCTTGCGGTCCCAGGGTTTTGTGTGTCCCGTTTGGTAAATGAAAGCATTTTGACTAATTAACCAGCATTATTATTTAAATGATTGGCGAGAGGATAACATGTTCGATTTCTCCTTCTTGAGTTCGCTTCCAGCGTCGTTCTTTGTTTTTTTTTCTTCCTGCTGCTTTTGATGTTTAATTCAATAACAATTTAAGACGATACTAAGGGTGTTTTTTTTTTTAGAAACCTCAACTAAACTCATGAATTAGACCACATCAAAGCTTAAAGTAGATCTTAACCGACATCCAAAAATGTATCCAAAAGTAAAAACAGGACTGTGGCTTTTCCATTTGCAGAGGCGCTCTTAAAAAAAGCGACTGATGCAGGGCAGTTTTGTCCTGGAATCAAAGCAGATGTGTCTCTTTATAACGTGTCCGAGACGCTCCTGCTTCTCGCAAATGCGTTCGGGGCACAGGTTTAATTTAATCTGTATCGACACGTGTCGGAGCATGAAGAGGCTCCTGCTAGTGAAGGGATCATATGGGATCGCTAAGAGGCCAGTGACACCATGCTTAAGTGCTACATGCTGTTTCGAAGGTTGTGGAGGAGAGCTGAGGTATTTTTTATTTTTTTATTTTTTTTTCTTTAATGCTCACTCCGCAGGGATGGCTCACAAATCTGTGGGAAGTCCACTCCCTGTGCAGTGATTCCTCCATCGGACACTGTACCGTGCACTTTGTCGTCATGGCAACGCAGACACTAATTATTCACACTCTGTGTCTCTCCCCCCCTTGCCTGCCAGGCAGATCTTACTTGACCTTTTGTGGAATTTGAATTGAAGGAACACCTCAGGTTCGGAGGGAGGGGAGGGAGGGGAGGGGAGGAAGGGAAGGGGAGGAAAGGAAGGGAAGGAGAGGTGAGGGGGGCTGACAGACCATCTGGAGTCCTCACCTTCTCATGCTCTCTCCCTCTTATCGGTTATCTTATCATCCGAAATTCTGTCCCACTCCCAGACGTCGCGGCCGCTGTGGCCAGACAGGAAGCAGCGAAACTAGGCTGTGCTTCATTATTGATCGCTGTCGTTGAGGCAGCAGCATTGTCACTGCAGGTGTGTCTTGCCCTCTGTGGATGACTGGGAACCAAAGAGAGTGCTACCCTAGATAGGAAGGCAAAGAGGAAGCCATTTCTTTGGATTATGAATTTTTCTGAATGTTTACACAGCCCCTCCGCTCCCACCCGCCCACCCACGCACCCGCATACATAAACATACACTGTACGCTTGGGTCTTAGTGGATTTTACACAGATTTTTCCCGTGTCTCTACCAGAGTTCCAATTGCCTTGAGCCAGTGGTATTTGGTATTTCAGTAATTTTTCTAGCGAGTGCTTCAACTGCCTGAGCGGACATCAGAAACACTTCAAACCCCTATCAGGGACAACACTGTGTGCGAACGAGGCCAGAGAAGCCTTTGAAATGCTCTCCCCTTGGGGATCGGCGGCATGCGACGGTGCTTTGCCAGTTGCTATCAATGGACATTTTTTGTTTTTTTGTTGAGTGAGAGCATACTGTTTGTAATTACTGCGAATCTTTGTCTCATTAAAAAGCCGCGTACGGCGCCGAAAGAACCTCGCTGTTTACATTGTGGAAGCCAGCCGAAGGGGATCATTTCAAACATTTGCAAAAACCCCCGGTTGCTTAGTTTGCACGCATAACAACGCAAGTAGAATAAGGGACTTGGTTATTGCCTGTTTGTTTGAGACATGGCAGGGATTGGTTTGGTTTGACTTCCTGATGGGGATTCTTATATCAGACAAGGTGTATTTTTAGCAAGTGAAAAATCCCCCATACTGGAACCAGTTTGATTGATTTCCTGTGTGACTGTGATGTCTCCCTCCTTCGGCTAGATTGCTCCAAGTCTAATTTGTCCAAGGACCAAGCACAGCCCGGCTCCTCCATGAACATGCCTCAGTCCTTCGGGACGGCGATGGGCTTCTCCCTGTCTGAGACGCTGTCGGTGGCCTCCCTGCCCAGCCTGTCGCAGAACGCCAGCCGCCTGCGCGCCTCGGAGGACGGCGTCGTTTACCTCGCCCCCGCGGCCGACACCAACAAGTGCTGGCCCATCCGCCCGACTCTGCGCAACGAGCTGGACACCTTCTCCGTGCACTTCTACGTCTTCTTCGGTCCGAACATATCCATCCCGCCGGACCGGGCTGCCGTGTTCGCCATCAACCTGATGCCCGTTCTGGACAGTGGAGGGGTCCTCAACATGGAGCTCAAACTCAACATGGTGAGTCGCTCTGACGGCACTGTTCCTGCTTGTTTTAAAGGGGTAAATCCATGATTCAACTGTAGTATTTAAAAGACATCTTGCTAGGACCCAAACTAGTTTTAAGGTTTTTAAAAAATATATATAAATACTACACAAACCAGAGACAAAGTTTTCTGATACGGTTTAGATTTTGCTTGCTTTTTTATACAAGAGAATGAGATTATGTTTATCAGACGGGAAACCTCTGGGTCTGAAAAATGAAGCCAATAGGGAAGAGTCATAAATCTAAACCTGCATTCTCTCTAAAAAAAAATAAAAAATAAGTCTGATTGTATTGAAGTCCATGGGAAAATTACTCTACTTCTCTCCTGATTTATTCCCTCAGTAAACATTGTAAACATGAGTTTATGGTCTCAATCTCTAGTTTCAAGTCTTCTTCAATACAGCATGACGTTCATTTGGTAAATTATGGTCCATTTAGAGTCAAATAGACCATAAAACAGGATGTGCTTCAGGGTATGGCTACCTTGTGATTGATAGGTCGCTGCCACGGCGTTGTCCGGTCTCGGAGTTGTCCATGTTTTTCGGGGAAGTCACTGTGAATACATCCACCTCTCATATACAGTCTATTGTTTTCATTTATGTTCAGTTGACAAACACAATATGATTATTTTTTACCAGTAAGACACTTCAATTAGGTACACGTTTGTAATTTTAGCTTTCTTAAAACTGAAGGATTGGGCAAGATTGACAAAGCTGGAGAAATTTGTAGTAATATACAAGCTCATGTAACTACTGTAATCCTGGTATATCAATATAAAGAAATGGTTGCAGAGGGCTCTGTTGCCATCCTTCTCCTGCTGCATGCTTTACTATTGCAAAGGATCAGATGGTAATCAGGGTACCTGGGCAACGTGTCTGGCTGAGCTAGCATGCTAACTATGGATGCTCGTACAGTCACAGACTTTGACGTGGGAGCTAAAAATGTTCACAATGAAACAGGCACCAGCGTTGGTTTGCTCGTGACATACGTCTCTAATTAAGAGCTAATGAAATGCAAATATCAGCCAAGCAGGATTTGATGTGTCTCTGTTCAGCTGCCCTTCAGGAAGTAATGGCATTAGGGATATACCTGCAGTGGCTCCGGAGGTCTGCAGGGAGCCGGGAACTGGAGAGCCACAGGCTGGCAGATGGACTTCTGCATATTTTACTACAAACAGAAAGCAAGCCAGCCACTGTTGAGGCAACTCGAGGACGAAGCATAAAACCCAAACGAATGTCATTGTTCAGTTCAAAGGAATATCCTATTTATTTTTTTGCCGTCTTCGTGGGAGTTGGATTGATATCGGTTTCATCCGTCTGCCTGCATAAAAGATATTGGTCGAGGATATTTTTAGCCTGCAGTACCTGTAGCTTAGCACAAAGGGCGGAGGCGGGAGGAAACAGGAGGGAAAATAAGGCCGGCTAACAACTCGAAAGCGAACAAAACAATCTCAGCACAAGGTCCATTCGGAGGCTCTTCTGGGGCTTTTGATCGTATGACTTCCTCAGCGGATGGCGATGCACACTTGTCATGGAATCGTTTCTTTTTTAGAGCACTCTAAATACACCAGTCAATTTTCACTTCAAAGTTGAGATTGAAAGTTGATTCTTGACTGTGGAAACAGAAGTTTGATACAATCAAAAGCTCCGAAACAGCTACCGAACAGACCTTATGTTGGCAGGCAAGAAATATTTTTGTCCAGAGATTGGAAAGCACTTCAGCAGAACTCAGCTATTAGTAGAATTTTTTTTTTTTAATACATAATCGAATTGCTCTAAACACATCATCATCATTTCATGTATCAATATAAAACATGTAAAACTGAAATCTAAAAAAAAATGGATTGGTCAATTAGTCAAGACAGAAAATCAATTGCCGACAATTTTGTAATCACTTCATTTCACATGTCATTCCTCAAGGAATGGTGTGTAGCAGTTAGAGGGAGTTATTGGCAGAAATTGAATAAAATATGAATAAGTATGTTTTCTTTAGTGTATTAGTTCCGTTAGCCGTTTATCTACATATGCCGCCATGTTTCTACGGTAGCCCAGAACGGACAAACCAAACACCCGCTCTGGATTTCTAGCCCATTATCACGAATTTTGCGTAGGCCAAAGTAGTTCTCCTACACGCTCGGCACACGGCAGAAGTTTAGTTGGATGCTTTCTGGGGGAAAGTCCCACACACTGGTCCTTAAAGCAAAACACGTTACCGGTTCCCCATCCTTAAATGTGAACATTTGCTGCTTTTCTTCTTTTTATATTATATCAAACTTCTATGGACAATTTTTAACGACTCGACCATAAATAGATTAATCCATCATGAATAATAATCGTACCTTGCAGACCAACATGTTAAAAATGGCAGTTCTGGAGTTGTTATCATGCAGCCCCTGTGCCGTCTCTCCCTGCTCGCAGACTTTGTGATAAGCGAGGCTAAACACATCTTTCATCTCCACCGAACACCCGGAGATGAAATTGATAATCGATCTTCTCATCTAACCCCCCCGGTGAGAAAGCAAGCAGCCTTATTTCCTGAAATGTCAGAGAAAAGCACGAAGAGTTGAGAGTTAAAGGAAATGAAAAATAATTGACTGTAATGAATCTGATGGCTTATTGATTGATTTCCTTAGTGGATGTGGCCACTGTCACCTCACAGGGAGATCGTCGTGGGTTTTAAATGGCGCATTTTCCTAATGTTTATGCGTGCTACATCCTAAAGTCGTCCCCTGCGTTCGTAATTGGTTGCAAATTGCGATCTCCTGGTTGTTTCCCTGCCTCGTGCGTCCTTGCATAGACCCTGACCCCTCCAGTCCACCACCCTAACCCGCGGTTGTCTCTGAGACGGTATGCTGTAATGAAACCTGGTTGCTTTCGTCGTTAGGAGCACGAGATGTATTCATCAGAGAGACTGTCATGCTGTATTATTCTATGGAGAGATTACAGCCCCCCCAACCCCTCAACGACGATCTGTCACTTGCTTGTCACAGGCGTGGAATCCAGTCAGCCGCTGCCAGTGGGGTACTCTGGCAGATTTGCAGGAGCTTGAGGAGACAATAGCTGGTGCTGCTTGTCTGCCTTGTATCGCTCCCTGGGAAAGACCTTTTATTTGTAACAAGCTACCTCGAATGGCGGTGGATCAGTTTAATCGCTTTAGATCCATCTTTCAGAGTTTTCTTCGAGTCGGGTTGGAGGGGGGATAATGCAGGTAAAGAAACCATAAGCACTGCAATGAGCTAATGCATTAGAGACTGCATCAATGTATGCCTAGTTTTTATGTTATAGTTGTTTTCTCACAGCAATACACTATCATCTGAGAATGTGTGTGTGTGTGTGTGTTTGGGGGGGGGGGGGGCAAATAAACTGATGAATAAATAAGCATGATACATTAAAAATATATTTATGAAATTGAAACGTTCCCGAAAAAATAAATATTAAATAAATGGGCAACAACATTAAATAAATGAAGATCATCATTTTTCTGTATTTATTTATTTATTTATACATTTATTAATTCATTCTTATTTACACAGCGAATAAGAGCCAGGAGGCGCCATGACATAGTTGTGTCACACCGTTTCTCATTATCACACAGAAGCCGTGGAAATTATGAATAACTAAATGTAGAAATAAATCAATACAAAATAACAAATGAAATATATTTTATTCATGCCCGTTAATCCTTTCCTTTTTTTGGCAAAATTATATTTTATTTATTTTTAAATCATCATGCTCAATTATTTATTTATTAGTTTATTTATTTATCTCCCATGTCACTTTTGGACCCACGCATCTGAGAAATGTCTTTTTTTAAATTGTGTTTAATTTGATCAAACAATTTTGAACTGACTGCTGTTGACGAGCTGCATCAATATGTTCAGAGGAGGAGATGCTTACAAAACCTAATCATAGGGTCCAATATGTGTCAAAACAGAAGACAGTTTCATATTTTAGTGAGCAAAATTAATACTCATCTTGGAGTTTATTTTAATTAGTTTGGGCACTGGGATGTGCAGCATATAGTGCACATGCCAGCTTCTTCTCTGTTCTTGCATTCTGGCACATGTCATCGGCATTACTCCTGGGAAATTTAGCAAAGCAAAAATCACACGAGTAAACAACACAGCTGAACCGGCATTCATCAAAAGTTGTTTTTTTTCCTTCTTCTCTCCGCAGCATTTCCACGAGTGCTGAAGTCAGAAATCTGTCCCCGTTGTTCTGATTATTTTGAAGGGATGTTTACTCTGAAGCTTTTCCCGCAGTAGTTCAGTTTCAATCGGTAACCTTGAGGACAGCACTCCTGATTGAATTATGCCTCCGCAACTCACGATCCACAATCCTAACTAACAGCTGCATAATGGATCGGGGCCATATAAATCACAATATCAAGCGTGATGAATGTAGTGAATGTTCCCAACAATGTTCCCAAGCGCTTTACAAGTAACAGCAATAAATAAAAAGCCCTAAAACAAAATAAGCATTCAAATTCCAGGCATGAATTAAAAAATGGGACACACACAATACACACACACACACAAGCACAAGCACAACAAGAACATAAATTAACAGCAATGCCCGGACGACAGAAGAGCGATTGAAATCCTTTTCCAATCACTGCTTACTGGACAGAAAAGAGGCAGGGTGCCGGGTTCAGCATCCAGCTTGAGGGGACATCGTATATGAGACGCAGCCACATGAGCCTCCGAAAGTTATCAGTAAGATCTCTTAATTTCAGCACTCAGGCGGAGTAAAGTTTAAAAAAATTAAGGAATCTTTCAAGATCAGACGTATCACAAAACGATCTTGAGAGCGTCTGGCTTCTTTAATTTCACATCCTGTTAAAACGAGGTGGTGTGGTGGGCACGTAACTTTGTGGCGTCATTTAAAACCAATTGGATATTAGGGATTCTAATGCTGAAGGTTGAGCTTAAAGGAACTACTGCACTATAGTATTTTATTGAATGCAGCTGAAGCATGGGGATGTCAAGCAAAGCGTTTTTTTTCCCCATCTGAAAACGGCCAGCTGGGAGCTCTTGCGAGCCCTTTGGAGGTGCAGCAGGTTTTTTTTCAGCTGAGAGCTTTGGTTGCTTCTGGTTGCTATGACAAGCAATATCCGCGGAAGTAAAAAAAGGTCTGCACAAGGTAGAGTACTTGCTCTGGCTTTTGCGCTCCATCAATGTGGCTTATGAGATTTTGTGGACGAGGAAACATCTCCGCCATTACTATTGTCGGGTTTGTCATCCCACATGGGGGAATTTGTCTGGTTCGGTGCTCCAGGCATAAGGACACCGTAAAGTCTGCAGTAAAACAATTATAATTGCATAACACACAATAAGACCACAAAAAAACATATATTAAAAACACATTTGGTCACATCTTTGTGGTAGGCTATTTGTGCCGCCCATCCTCCACTGTGATTGGACTGCTGGGTAAAAAAGTGACACGGACGAGTGCATTGGACACAGCCCCTTAAAAGTGGCAGTAGTCTGGCCTCAACTAAGAAGATTAAGAACTAGATCATAAATACCTAATATGTCAAGCTCACAGGGACGCAAAAGGAATAGTCACAGGATCACCGACGTCATCAAGCGAACATCGTCTGGGCACCATGAGTCTGGGCCAAATTGTTGAGATATAACACAGATTAAACTTAGACCTGTGGGGTGGTGTTAGAAGAAAAGTCAGAGGAATCGCCAAAGTCAGTATAAGTTATCATCTAGGGGTTTTGGATATCTGTTGTAAATTGCATCGCAATCCATTTAATAGTGGTCGATATATCATTCTGAATCACGAACGTCAACCTCATGGTAACGCTGGAGAGAATGTCAGAGGATCACCTGTAGAAATAGTCGGACAGGAATAGAACGGACATTGCACTGTTTTCTGTGGTAATTTGACTGGTACAAAAGAAAATGGCGATTGTTGTTAGTTGTCATGGTGATGCACGTTAGTCGGGCCATAAAGTGTTGTTGGAGCTTGGCGGGAAAGAGAACGAATGTAGTTCCGTGTAGAGGCGGGGGGTGGGAGGGGAGGGACCATTAGACCCAGCGTTCACCAGTCCAGTGTAGCATTTAAGCATGGTAAATGGTAAATTAGGGCTTTTCTAGACTCTACATGTCATTCCCTCATTCACACACATTCATACCATGCCAGCTGCCACCTGCCCATCAGAACTAACTAACGTTCATACCCATTCATACACCGCAGGCAAAGCCTACTGGAGCAATTTGTGGTTAAGTGTCTTGCCTAAGGACATGGACTAGCGGAGCTGGGGATCAAACCACCGATCCTCTGATTAAAGGACAATTAAAGGGTCATACTCCAATCAGACGATCAGCAACTGAGCCACAGTGTTAGAGCCATGAACATAGGTAGTATAGGCAGTGTAGCATTGCGCTAATTCCACCATGCTTTAATGCTACACTGGTTACAGCAATGTGTGTGGATGAAGCCTCCATTTGTTAAATTTGACTTATTTACTCTCTACGCTTCTCGTTTTAGTTTTCACTGCAAAACCTCAGCCTCAGTTGGTTTGTATGGGAGTTAGCCCGCTAGGATGTACGCAGTGGCAGCGGTACACATAACAATGCCCGCCGCTCTGACCAGCCATGTTGATTCGTATGGGAATGTTCGTTCTACTCCTATTCTATTTCTGTGGGATCATCAGGGTCATTCGAATTTTACCCTGAGTGACCTTGGATGTCCATTGCAAATATCTTCCGTTGAATAGTTGTGGACAGGCCAACCTGGCCATTGCCATGCTGCTGGCGTGACCTTAAAAACATGTCTACTTTTAAGCGAGCACTTCACATCATACCAACCGAAACTGTTGATAACAGTCACTTATAAAGAGTGTGACTTTGGGGGGGGGGGTCCTTTCCCTCTAGAGCCCCTGGGCTTGGTTTTTTGTCCAGCTGGTAATTCATCTACGAGTGTGTCTCTGCTCAATCCTTCATCTGCAAACTGTATGGCAGAGTCGGGACGAAAAGGTGGGGAGGGACTCTCTTGAAGTGCCAGTGGGCGTGATTAAGTCTTACTACCAAGAGAGTGCGGGCCAGATGGCGAGTTTAGGAGGCCTGAAATCTCAGCACCTGGCAAAGTGTTTGTTGAGTCATTGCATTAATCAACAACTTTGCCAACTCCCTGCATATACATTATACTCATTTTGTGCTAGAGGGGGGGCGGTGATGGAGATCTTATTTATTCAAGAATTAAATTACCTAAAGTTATCCTCCCTACCACGAAGCACATTTCCCTCTGGACACAAAGCAAAAGGATATAATGTGCTGTATCCTGTTCTCCAAAGTTTTTTTTGTTTTTGTTTTATCTGAAAAATACTTTTACTAGGCTTGACTTGTACTTTCAGGTTCAGCAGGGGTTTTTTTCACAGTAGATTTAAACATGTCAACGCTCCTCATTCCCAAATATAGAGGTACTCTGAATAAATTAAGAGGATTTAGAATCTTAACAAAGCGTCAAATTTGATGCCTGAGTGCACACGGATACTTTGTTAACACGCACAGTAATTGATTGCTGTTATTTGTACTCCCGTTGTCCTTTTACTCATTCACCTAATTGGACCGTGGTCTCCTTTCACCTCTCTGCGGAGTGAGCCAATTTGTATAAGCGTATTCAGCTCCGAACGCTTGAATAATTCCCCGGGATTTTTTTTCTTCTCCTTAATGCCTGAGCACGTTGATGTATAATTGATGCTTTAAGGAGATAAACTGCCAGCATCTTCATTTAGGTGCCTCGGGCAGACAGAGGGATAGCAGTTTCCCTTGATGTGTTCGTTTTAAAGTTTGCCATCTCATGGCTGAAGCGAGACCTGAGATAACCGCGAATGGTGTTGGCATGGCCGACGGCCGGACGAATGAATGACGCATGCCTGTGCTTCCTCCCCGCAGTCTACACTGAAAGGAGCTAACGTCACAGTGTTTGGCTGCCTGAACCACGGGACGCCTCTCTTCTTGAGGGAAAACTCCTCACTCAAATGTGAATCAGGTATGTCAATTTGAACTAAACTGTCAAAATGACAATGAATGAACTGTTTATCGTTCCGTAAGAATGTGAATATGTTTTTTTTTCCATACTGAGAATTACAAATACATTGTTTTAAAAAGCAATCTAACTCCAGTGGATGGCGTCCACACTACAACTTTACAACAGCAGCAGCAAAAAATATATATTATTGAGATCACTTTAGTTCTTATTAATAAGAATATAAAGAATAAAAATAAGAAAAGTGTTGAAAATTAGCTGCATAGCTGTGATGATGTTTGTCTTTCAGCACCACGGAGGCGATGATAAAGAGACCATTTTACTAATCCACCCTCTTTGTGAGAAACAAATACACCTTCCCATTCCTGAGTACACGTTACTATGTAAAATACCTAGTTATGTACATGTCGGCCATTTGAATCATTTGAACGTGTATAAAGTACTAGGCCCTACATGTTTTTGGTGGATTTTAAACTTGTCTAAGTGACGGTGCCCTAATGAAGTGGACAGCTGGAGCGCACAGCACTTGCTTGGCGCTCTGTTTACAGAACGTTATCGTTCATCAGTGTGGATGCTCACGTCATTATCATTTGAGTTCTCGGTCCTGGTGTGGACGACCCTCAAGGCTCGTCCATGGCTTCACTTTTGAGCAAACCAAAACACTTCTCTAGCACCTCTCGACTCTCAGAACTTTGTCTATTCCCACACTATTTACTCCACCTGTTTTGCTTAAATGTCAGCCAACACTTGAATTGACATGATCTTTCAGTGTAATCACATAAACTAGCTCTAATTTCTTTCAGGACTTCCACTTCAAGTGATACTTCAAGCTCAATACATATAGCAACACATGACTGACATTTCAAGTGAATCTTTAACTCCTTTCAGCACTTTCATTTCAACTTACAATTTCACACTTCAACTACATTCAGCAATTCCAATTGAACCGCTCTTTCAACTTCTTTGAAGTATTTAATTTTGAATGCAACTTCAACTCTTCCAGTAGTTCAGAAAATATCAGAAGAGCGAGTAAACTTTCATCAGAAAATGTAATCTGCTCTTGTTAACACTGTTTCCAGTCAACGCTTTCAGTTTCAAACTCTGATCGTTTTCTCATGTTGCAGAATCGGTGGCCGGGTTTTCCCTCGCAGTGAACGCCTCTGCTAATATCACCAAATTGAGGATTCCCTACCCGCAAACAGGCACCTGGTACCTCAGTCTTCGCTCTCTATGTGCCACTGAACATGGGTAAGATAGGCAATGCTGCTCCTGTATTTCTATCCTAAATACTTTACACCCCGCTTGACTGGAGAACTTCACTCAACTATATTTAGAATTACTCTTGAAGATAAAATTGCTTATTCACCCTTTTTGTCCAATGCCACTGTCATGGCTGTACACAAAATTTGAAGCTTCTGCCGGCAGCCAGCTAACTTAGCTTAGCATAAAGATTTGAAACAGAGGGAAACAGCTAGCCACATCTCTGTTCATAGGTCAGAATGTGCCAAACAGCATTTCGGAAGCTCCCTGTTTCAAGTCTTTATGCTAAGCTAAATTAGCCAGCTGTTGGTGGTAGCTCTGTATTTAGCACACAGAAATGAGAATGGTATGCATCTTCTCGTGTAAATGCCCGGACACACCAAACTGACATCAAAGAACTAGCGGCAGCAAAGGCAGACTGTTGCCTTGCCTCACGTTGCAGGTGTCGTGACCAAATGTCGCACCTGAACACAGCGCAAAGACGGCAGACTAGCACGTACGTTCTGCGCTTGCATAAGAGGAAATAACTCTCCATACCAGCGGGTGTTGGTTGTCTGCTGGTATGGAGAGTAATTTCCTGCCAACAAGAGCCAACTAGTGCCAAGGGTGTGGGACACGCTACAAAAACTAGGGCCACCCGTTGGGCTGGTGTGCCAGGGCCTTAACTCTTGGCAAGAAAGCAAATAATTATATTTCACAAATTCTTAAACTTTTTTCCGTTATACATATAAAATAGAAACAATGGTGTAAATTGTTTGCTCTAGAGAAATCAACTCAGAAAGTCTCCAAAACATTATTTACAAGCTGAAATTCATTGGAACAATTTGAGTGACTGTTATTGATACATTTCTGACAGTCTCATCATCAGTTTTTCGGTTTGGTCAGAGTGCCCCCAAAGCAACCTCTGTGAGACAATATTTGCTGTCAATTACAGGAAGACAATGGCAAAATAGGTCATTCAGTATTTCTTAAAAAACATCTTTGTATAACAATCACTAGTTTATTTACCACGATGAATAATTCAGTGCTCTAATGAAGACACCATACTCACTGTTTAAACGGTGCTGCCTCCCTCATTCAGCCACGTTCTCTCCCATCTGTCACACGGCAGATTATTTTGGGATTGGCTTCGTAAATGTGCCCATGGTGCGCACCTAGCATATGACATGGAAGAGGGTTAGATTTTGATGTTTAAAAAGCAGATTTTTCAGATTTCCCTCACTGCCCCTGATTTTAGAGGCAATAGTCAAATGTCCTGGAAAATATCATGTTGCCCTTGAAAATGATTTTCCCTTTTGCTGATAACGAACTACAAACTATCTATCAGAGCTCCCCAAAACAGACAACATTGCCACGTGAAAGTTATGTTCAGGATCATATTAATGTTTAAATGGAGTGTTTTGAACAGGCTGCTTTTGGTAATTTTGTGGAAATGTTGTTAACACACCGCTAAGTCTCGTCACATGGTAGCACATGCAGGTTGGATGACATTACGTGACGTTGCTTTCTTCCCAACTTGTTTTAAACTGTTGAATAATAGGTGAACAACATTTGGTCCAGTTGCTAAAGTTGACGTGCTAGCTTTATTTGGCCTGCAAAGGGTGGGTGATTCAACTCTGGCTCAGAACAATGGTTTCAGATCTGTGTTGGGTGATGTTGAGAGAGTTGGATGATAATGAATGGGGAAGTGTGGGTCCAAAAATGAATGGGAGCCCAAAACACCATCTAAATACTGGCTAACGGTACTTTTTTCATTTGCTAGCACTGTCTCTTAAAACGCAATGCTGCATTGTTACGGTAAAATGGACCATAACATGAAATGCTTAACTTTTGTTGCAGTAGCTCACGGTGGGTGTCATTTATTTATTTATTCACCAGGGACAGTGCACATTAATCAACATTTCAGTTTCCACCTCAGTGTAAGTGTGCCAGAGCACATTTTTGTCTGTAGTCCCTGCGCAGGTTATTACAATTTAGTGGCCTAATATTATCAGTACAATTCAACAGCAAACACTATAGTACAACACTGTACAGCACAATACAGCACAATACGATACAATACAATAAAATACATCAATACATAAAAACAATGAGAGTATATAATGGCAGTGCCATAGATGAGGTAGTATGATTACTCGTGATTGCAGGTTTGGATTGCTTTAAGCCATCTCTTTAGCATCTGCAAAATGTTTAAAACTATCAAAATTAAATAGATTAGCCTCGTTAGACTCTACTTAATATTACTCGTAAAGGGGCTATCACGAGTCACTGGCAGTAAATAAATTTCGAGCAAACTTGACTCTAACTTTGAATTGTACATTTAGGTTTGAGTTCAGTCTCGAGGCAAAATTGTAGGCTACTATTTGCTGTATTGGTATTCAGGCTATTCATTCAAAGCATTTAGACAATTTCTTAGATGAGTTATAGTCATAGACTGCATGTCCTTTGAATCAGACCTCCACAGAGAAGAACAGATTGGTTTATTGGGCGATCTCTGTCTGTCATATTAGTTAGATCATCACTGAGCATGTCCTGGAAAAGTCCCGGAAATTAATGTGAACCCTGACACAATGCATTGCGCCTACAAGATTAGAGGGGGGATTTATAAAGGGCACGACTCTTAACTTTTCATTACTGGAAAATATCTTGTTATCTCTATTGTTCTCTCCAACATCATGTGCAGTTTAATCGACAGATGAGTGCAATAAGTACAATCTCTCTTTCTTGATAAGTACACTCTCTCTCTCTCTCTCTCTCTCTCTCTCTCTCTCTCTCTCTCTGAGGGTTGTTAAAAGTCAGTACGAGAAATGTCGCAAAGGGAAGGGGAGGGTGCAATTTTTCCATTAAGTTGTCCATCGCAATGTTTTTCACAAGTTCTTAAGATTTAGCTATTCAGCAGATTGAGCTGTTTTCCGAACCCTTAATGGCACGATAATGTGAACAGAATGAAATTAAGCAGATTTTTTTCACCGACCACTTGAGACTTTCCAATTGAATTTGAAAAACAAATAATAACAGATGGTGCGGGACATGGTCTCGTCCTTGCATGAGAGCATTGCTGAGGTATGTAAATGTGGAAAACAGTCACGTAGCTGTGCATTAGATTTCCAGAAAATGTACACGTGCTAAATTAATCAGGTCTCGTTGGAGAAGAAAAGAGGTGGTGTGAATGATAGGTGCTCTTCAAGGCTACAATTAGGTTGAATCATGCAACTTTAAGATTAAGAAGGGAGCAGCTGTGCCAATTAAGAAATAGGTTCTGGGAAAAAGCAAAGAAGCCCATTTGATAGCTCCTGGAGTTTCATTCTCTGTGACAGATTGTATTCGCTAGGAATTAGAGAAAGATACAATGCAAGCACAATATTGCAATTTCTTTTCTGTTCTCATATATAGTATCGAAGATGAACTTATCATATATAAGTCCATGTGCAGTTGTTAGTTGCGCTGCAGTTAGCAGCATAACAACGACCACTATCAGGCTCTGAAATACCAAAACAATTCTACCTTTTATTTGAAATGGTTCTTTAGGAATACAAAACAGGAGACATAAATAAATGGAGCTATTTTTATTATAGGTAGAGTATTGTGAAAAATGTCAAGTGGGGTAACCACTGTAATTAACCCTTCGCTAAGTACCACCCCCACTGCTACTCCTTCAAGATGTCAGAGCTACCATGGAGCCCACACTGTCACAAACTGCATTATTTTTTGGGGGGAAAAATATAAAAAGAATGTCGGAGAGAAGCAGACAGAAGGTTCTACAATATCCGTTTGAAGAGTATATTCAGGATGTCAAAGCGATTCAGCAGTGAGAACAGGTTAAAAAGATAAAGATATAAGCTAAAGCCTACAGATCACAGTGTGAAAGTAAACCACCACATCACAAGAACAAACCTGTTCCTGTAAAGCCGGTTAAGTTTTTATCCACTCTTACGATCATTAAAAGACAAAAGCAACATGTGAAGACATTCAGTACACCTTCAGTAGCTTGCGTGGTGTTAACGCCAGTTAATGATGTGCGAACATACCCTGCTGATGTTAGCTCTACAGGTTTTTACTTAGAAACGTAACGTTTGCGTTCGAGGGCGGGACTTAGCGAAAGTTCAATTGAGATCATGAATGAACGTTAAACTATAATAGCAGAACTCAAGCTGCCCAGTTGGTCTTACAAAGCACAGGCATCATTGGGGAATGATTACTTGTGTAATTGCTTCTGGAGATTGCACAAGCGTAACAGAGTAAAGTTGAAATCTGACAACCCTAAAATGGCCTTTTGATCTCTGTAGTGCTGGAGCAATTAAATCAACAAGGCCGAGTCTACAGTCACACTGACTGACTCTGTGAAGTCGTAATGGGGCAGTGCCGGGTGAAATGAAGTCAGTGTACTGACATGATCCCAGTGCCAATGCTTAGCAAGTAGAATGTGTACCATGTTTACCATCCTAATTTAGCATATTAGCAACATTTGCTAATTAGCATGAAATGCATCATACACACGAAGCTGAATGTGATTAGTTTGGCAGCTGATGCAGGTGCTAGATAAACAGTGAGGGGATCACGAGAGTTGTTCCAGTTGATCCTGGGGGCGGGGGGTCCTGCACGGATATTTAATGTCAATCCATCTAATAGTTGTCAAAATGTCAAACAAAACCACAGATTTGGACCTTGCGGTGACACGAGAGGAAATGTCAGGGTGACGTCATTAGGTATTATCGTATTGGAAATAAATGTCTGGCAAATACTTCTGAAGATGTTTCCGTCTGGACGACATCGGTGGTCTAGCTTGAGTGCAGAACATGTCAGCTGAAATTCATTTAAAATATAAAAAAGGACCTTCCTACTGGCTAAATTCCCCCGCTGACGGGCCCCAGGCTCACCTCCATCTAATGTTCTGAACTGTCTGTTGGCTTTTCCAGATTCGAGGCATGCGCCAACGTCACTGCCGAGGTGTACATGCGCGCGTACCTGACTCCGTGCATCAATGACTGTGGGACGTACGGACAGTGCAAGCTTCTGCGCACCAACAACTACCTTTACGCTGCGTGTGAATGCAAAGCAGGTAACAAGTTACTTCTACAAATCTATCGCAATGCGTTGCAAAGTCAGTGGGCTCTTCTCTCTCTTTTTCCCCTCTTTGTTTGTCGATTTTAATTTGTGCACAATTTGAAATGTGAACTAAATCCAGATTCGGCGGTCCATTTTTGTCTTCTTTTGAATCTATTTAAACGTCCGCTTTATTCTCCCATCGCGTTCACATTCTCTCTCACAACAAAGCAAAGCGAGAAGATTTGATAGAAGGGGAGAAATAATTGTACAAATGTGGTGTAAACTCAACGATGTTTTTAATTATCAATCAGTAATTAATAATTAGCAAAAACAAAACGAACAAAAAAAGCGTAACCATGGATTCATTATTAGAAGTGATTTTCAGCAGTTCCTTTTTTTGCATACAAGATACGATGCAACTTTCTGTGAGGAAACTGGGTCATCATTGGTGCAAAGAATTTCTAATTTGTTGGAAAATGCGTCATGTTGAGTGACAAGGAAACGAGAGGAGAGCAAGGTGGGATGTGCACGGGCCCCTTTTTTTCCCCAAGTCGAGCTAACAATGCAGCGATACGGCGGTACGTGCCGCTGTCCCCAACGAGTCATACGGCGGCCTGGTATTAATCTTCTCACACAAGCCAACGAAACACGCTCTTAATTACCAGCAGCTTTTCAATAAAAGATGAGCTTATGAAACTAAACAAAGCATGTCCTCTGAGGCCCTTTAAAAAAAAAAAAAAAAACCTGCCTTTGATCTTCTTTTATCAGAGCTTCTTTCTCTTCAGTTAAATCCATTGTCATACCTCATATGTGTGACTGCTTCCTGGCAGGCGCTTTGCATTCAGCACTTGCCCTTGGCCCATCTCCCCACCTCCCCCCACCCGCCATCCCGGTTCAACAGCGCTCACGAATATTTAATTTGCGCTGTCTCATCCAATCCACCACTTGATAAGGATCCAATTCGAGTGGCAAAGCGGGGGGCGTTTAAACATAGGAGGGAGTTCACACCAGTAGGCTCCATTATTTACGGGAGAAAACAACTTCACACATATCTGCTTTTGATTGTTGTTGTTGTTGTTTTTTTGCCACAGAGGAATGCCTGTTTGTACGGGAGGGCCGTTGAAGCGTTTATCTCGTTGAGAGATAAATATTTTACGCATTTTAGGAGGTACTGTTAAATTCTGAGAGGAGAATGAGCTTTTGAAACGAACTGATTCATCCGCAGTAGAATTCCTTGTCATCCATTCAGCCTAAAAGATTTCAGAAGACCTTCAGAAAAGTTTATTTTGAGATACAGAAAGTCGGAAATCGCTTCAACTCCATTTTTTTTTAACCAATAAATCCTGCAAAAAGCTCTCAGATCTTTACTTCCTTAGATCATCACACAGTACAGTACTGACTGTGAGTGTGTGTGTGTGTGTGTGTGTGTGTGTGTGTTAGGCTGGGATGGCTGGGGATGCACAGACAACTCGGAGGCCTACTCCTACAGCTTCCAGCTCCTCTCCACACTCCTGCTCTGCCTCAGCAACCTGATGTTCGTCCCGCCCGTGGCCATCGCTGTCCGCAGCCACTACCTGCTGGAGGCCTCGGTCTACATCTTCACCATGTTCTTCTCCACTGTGAGTGACTGCCACGAGAAAACAAACAAAAAGCGCTGCATCCTCCTATAATCCTCCTATAAAGAATAAATAAATAAAAAACACGAACGATTACGGCTTCCTATGCAGCTCAACTTAACCTGAATGATCTGTAAGTAGAAGACGGAAAGCCAGCTAACATGGGTGCAAGCATTGGACAATTTTAAATATGCAAAACAAATGAATTAGCTTTGCAAATGTTTAACGAGGAAGGATATGTACTCATTTGTCAGGTCACTTCACCTTCATGAAAAAATTAAAAACAGCCCACCGACGAGGCGACTCGCACACCAGACATCTAAGATTTGTGTAGTCGGTTGAAAATAAAAAAGATGGATTCTTTTTTTTTTTTTACTACTGCTTGGTTAAAAAAACAAAAAACATTTAAGAACTTTAAGAATTGATCAAAGCCAAAGAAAACACAAAGTGGTGACTGAAAACAGAAGACCGATTTCGGGCTAAATTTAGACCAAACCAGAAAGATCCATCACTTCTGTCTGAGAGTCGTTGGGATAAGCCGACGACCACAGCTCGTCAGACAATAGTGTGCACGTTAGCTGTCGTCAGGTAAGGATTTTACTGATGTTTTGTTCCCCTGTCACATCCGCTTCTGCCTCTCCTCTGACAGTTCTACCACGCATGTGACCAGCCGGGCATCGTGGTCTTCTGCATCATGGAGTACGACGTCCTGCAGTTCTGCGACTTCCTCGGCTCGCTCATGTCAGTGTGGGTCACCGTCATTGCGATGGCCAGGCTAAAGTCCATCATCAAACAGGTAGGCCGCCTGCTACCACCTAATTATCCCCGAAGGTGATGTAGCTGAAAGGAAGAAAAAAACAGGAACTAATTTAATGGAACTGTAGTTTGCCTAAGAGCAGCGAGTGTAGGCACATTTGTCCTGATATTCCACTTTTAAATAAAACTTGTTGGTGAGGTTTTCGATATGGGAAGTCGAACACACTCGGTCACGCATACAGCACTCGGGTGGACGAAGTTTAGGAGCCGCGAGCTCTCTGATCATTTCATGTAGATCGGTTGGCGGCTTTTTTTAAATGAGCGGCACATCTTCCAATCCGGCCACACGAATGGCCGCATTGTGTCTCTAAAAACAGTGAAGCGGCCTCTTTGTTTGATTCGCTTGACAAAATCATTGATGATGGGCGGCGTTTCGGAAGTCAATACGTTTATTTGCAGCCTCCTAGACCGAGAGCTCCGCGCTGTTGTGGTTATTTAGTGAGATGAACCCCCGAGGCAAACCGGTGATGGCGGACTGAGAGCAGTGAAGGAGAGATTTCAATGGGTACTGCATATGCCTCCATTTCTTTTGTTCATAATCAGAAGATCAATGTGCTCCAAATGCCGCGGTTGTTGACATATTGCGGCGGCGAGCAGTAAACACTAACAGGTGCACCTTCTCCCTGGGTCACTCTCTGGCTGAACACCAAGATGGAGCCGTCTCAGGGAAAGTGTGTGTGTTATAAATGTGTGTGTGTGTGTCCATGTCCAGAAATGAGACCGAGAGAAGGGGGAGGGCGGAGTAGTGGGAGGGAGGGAGAGTATACGAACATCTGCTGTCCTCTAGAGTTTTCATTTTTTGCTGAGCGCTGCAGAACGCAGCCACTAATCAAATCGCACATGTCAGGACTGGCAAGTGGAGCTGTGTGTGTTTGTGTACTGGAGAGAGAGAGAGGCGGTGTTTGTGTGTGTTTGTTTGTTTGTTTGTTTGTTTGTTGAAGTCCATGACCGCAGCAGCGGTAGAGGGTGAAGGACCCAGGGGGCCGAGATAGAGTGTGTGTGTGTGTGTGTGTGTGTGTGTGTGTGTGTGTGTGTGTGTGTGTGTGTGTGTGTGTGTGTGTGTGTGTGTGTGTGTGTGCGTGTGTAAGTATATGACTTTTGGTCCCCCAAAAGGTTAAAAAGTCCTTGCAAATGTCTTGCAAGGACATTTTTCCTTTGGGGGATTTATTTATCTCAACTTGCTGAAGATCGCTGCGTCAGATAAGTCAATTTAGAAGATAATTGCATTTTTATTCCAACTCATCTTTGTAGTTTCGGCCCTCTTTTACCGAGCTGTTATGATACCATTGTTCCTTACCAAGTTGTAATGTACCACATGTAATAATTCAGAAACAAAAGATTTCCCCATTTAAAAAATGCATGCATGCCTGTAGCTGGGGGCAGGATAATTCTCTGAACACGTTAGTTAACGCTTGCTAACCAGTTTTGTTGGCTTGTTGTTGTTGTTGGGTTTTCTTTCATGAGAAAGTTAACATTAACCATATTAGCCGACTCCTAAGCCACAGGCAGATTACTTTGCCAGGAGGAGAGCGGACGGGAGCGCCTGAGATGAGAAGGCTGGCTACTTAGCTAACTAGCTTGTCCATCTCCAGAGCTGGTTAGTTAGCTAGCTAGTCTAGTCCAACCTGCTCTCTTCCCTGCGAAGTAGCCTCCTAGCGGCGACCAGACACCAGTCCGCTGTTGGGCTCATTTTCTGTAACCAGTGTAACATCAGCGTTAAAGCATGGTGGAACCAGCAAGCTAAGTAGCCAGCCGCTAAATTAGTCAACTTTTACAACTTAATGCTTCTTTCACACACCGTCGTCACAGTTTAGGAAAGCACATTGCTACACCCTGATAAATAGTAACTAAATATAGATAAATAGTAGCCGTCCACTAGTTAGCTTGCTAATACAACCATGCTTTCATGCTACATTGGTCATTGGGCCATCTCTCCATCTCTCCAATAGTTTAGCCTATTAGCAAAATTTTTCTCCATCGCTCTGATAATTTAGGCCACTGCAGTGCAAGCCACCGTTGAGGAGGTTAGTGGACGGCTAAGCTATTAGCAGCAGTTTCTTTCTAACCCTGAACGCTTCGCCGATATTGTAGCAGAGCCTCGGATCGCCTCAAATGTACGCAATATCGATTCTGGCACCCAACAACACAGCAGGATGGCATTTTTCGGTGTGTAATTTTAGCCCACTGCTCTCTGGTGATTTGTGTTTGCCTCCAGTCCTTCCTTTGTTTTGCCTCCAGCTAATCACGACGCTGGTCGTAAAAAGGGTCCGTGCACGTACACATGCATGTGTGTGTGTGTGTGTGTGTGTGTGTGTGTGTGTGTGTGTGTGTGTGTGTGTGGTGGGGGGTGAGGGGGGGGGGGGGGGCATCAGCATGACTGATGATTGATGCTGCACCGGGTCCTCGGGCTGCGCCACGCCGCTGCTCTCCTCTGCCAATTAGTGCTGTTCCCCTGCAGCATGGGTCATCCCTTCCCCGCTCAAAAAAATCCCCCAATTTCTCCTCACGTTCCCTTCCAGACAGAATAGCGCGGACCTCAGGCATCCTGGAGAGGCTTAAGTCCTCCCAAAGCATGTGCAGCACAGCGTATTGATTTTTTTTCCCACTCTCACTTTATTTCTTTTATATCCTGTGGCTTTATGTCAAATTGTGAGCTTGAAAAAAATAAAATAAAAATAACAGCTAAACTGGCATTATTTATAGCTTGGGCCTCTATTGTCCGTGTTTTTTTCTCTTCTCTTCGTTAAATCGTGGCTCTCGCTCTCTGTACTGTGTTCCCCCACTGATACATTAAACTGATAGCATGTTATTGCAATCACAAATTTGCATGCTTTTGCTGAAAGCCAGCTCTTGTAGTGACAGTTGATGTGGTTGGCATTTGTCCTCTGTCTCGCAATGCTTTCTGACTTAAATGTCCCAAGCCCATTCACTCCTACAGAGGATGTAAATGTTTGATAATGGATCCCAAATATATTGTTTCATTTTGGGGCGGGGGAGGCTGATCTCCTTAAATACTGAACTGCAACCCAGGATCAAACTAGACTAAATAGTGCATTTGTTGAGGACTATTTTTAGTGGCGGAACAATACACAGTGCTCTGGTGCATATTTACTGTATGTGGGATTGAGTCACAATAAACAAGTGTTTATAATAATGAAGGAATGCGTCCCCCAGCGCAACAGTGTGGCTCACTGATGCGTTTTTTTATTTTTTTGGCTCAACAATGGAGCTTTATGGCGCAGAGGAATACGACACATTCAATGGGATTGGTTGATAATAAGAAACTTATGGAATATCTCCAGTCCCAATTGGGAAGTGAATATAGTTTTCAAAATTAGCTTCCTGGCTAAGCTGACAACAAACCACTTTTCACACTACAGTTCCCCGTGCGTTACCATAGTGACTTGTACCAAATGATTACAGACAAGATATTATTAGTAATTCTTCTTCACTGTACTTCTCAGTTTTCTCAACCTAGATGAACTGGCTCACACCCACCCACTCCTTCCATTTCCTGCCTGTTTGTGGTACATTCAAGCGTTCTTTTTTTTTTTTGCAGCAACACCGTTCTACACTCGACCTCCATTTATGCGGCAGCTGTGTTAAGAAAAGTAGAACTCTCACCAAAATGTAGTTCCACAAACATTGAATGAAAACTGCCTCCAGTGTTTTAGTGACCGTCAATCATTACTTAACGACTGCAAAGCTTTTGTCACCATTTTTGGGAGAAAATTGAAATTTTTAAAGTGTTTCTTCTTCTTCTTCTTCTTCTTCTTCTTCTTCTCCAAAAGCAGCAATGTGCTGTTTCCCCGACCACACAAACGCCTTCCTTTTTACGGGGGAAGTAAAAAGTGTCAACAGTGTTTTATGGAGGGCTGTTATTGATCCGTGTGTTTTCTGTCAAGGTGTTGTATCTGCTGGGGGCGATGTCTCTGTCCATGGCTCTGCAGCTAGACCGTCACGGTCTGTGGAACCTGCTGGGACCCAGCCTGTTTGCTCTGGGCATCATGGCCGTGGCATGGGTAAGGGAAACGCATGTATTCACTGCACAAGTAAACCAGTAGCCTGAAGCTGAAATGGGTTTATTCCACAAGGAGTTTACTTGTATTTGGGAACTGTAGTTGCTCTAGATGTGTGGCGATTAGTCAACGAGTCAATTAATGGTTGCTACACCTCCAGCGGTGCAACGGATCATAAAACTCACTGTTCGGATCGTATCAGCACAAAAGAAAAAAGGGAGCAAATATAACTTTTAGAGATCCCCGATCAAGTTTTATTTTGCTGCTGATACTAATTGCCGATTAGTGATGATCCATATTGGCAGAAACAGATCCCTTTGTTGTTTGGTTATAGCTCTGCAAGACGTCTGCCGCAAAAATAATTTCAACCACTCTGAAGTCAGTTAATCATAAAAAAGTGGAAATGCTGTCCTTTTACTTTGTTATTGTAACATAGTGTTTTTTTTCTCATAAAAACACACAATTCAAATGATATAGGAAATAAAAAAATACAAATCATGTCATTAGAAGTTTTAATGATGCATTTTAAGCTTATTTGAGCTTAGTATAAATAATTCATCTCCAATATCTATGTATGTTGTTATATCTATTTCAAACAAGTCAATTTATTCACGTTTCTCACCAAAACTCCATTTTACGAGATCACATATGAACACATCACGTTATAATTTACCTTCGCCCAATACTCATTTTCACTGAACAGAGCCTGAACCCATCATGATGTAACCGTAAGAACCTTTGTTCGTTGGCCGTTAGCGGTGCTGCTAACGTTACTAGCTCTCCACCTGTTAGTTTAAACACGGATTAGTTGTTTACAATGAAACGTTATCAAAGATCGGCGACTAGAAAAGCATGAATGCCGATCGCATATTTTTTCTGAATATCGGCGGATCACCTTCGTCGGTAAAACTTTATTTCTCACTTTGGTGGTCGACGTTAAACTGTGTAATTAATCTGCGGCTCACATGCACATGACGTATTTTCGAGGTAAAGATATTTTTTTACCCTCAAAAACATAACACAGTGTGTGAGCAAGTGTTCTGCCAGGGACATTTTTACTCGGGGGGTGGAGGGGTGACTCATTTTAATACATAATGTGTGTTTGACGTTAAAGACAAGCTTGTTCAAACATGCAGATGAAATGTGTCAGCAGTGCCCCTCTATTGTTCCTCACGCGTAGTGAGCATAAAAGGATTTAATCCATCATTTAAGCTCAGGGCTGGAACATGGGGCTGGAACATGTGCATGGCGGAAAAAAACTGTGGCTTTCTGACCAATGAAGCTACTTTACATTGGCATGGAAAGGGCTTTAAAAGTTTTGCAGCCTGTGGGTATTAGTCATGGGTTGTAGTTCCATTATAAGTCAGCTTGTACTTCCACTGACTCTTCTCCGAGTCATAATGTGCTCCCTGAACTGAGAAGATAAAAAATAATAGTCTTTCAGGCAAGGTTCTTGAAAAAAAAGAAAGAAAAAAAAGAGCCTTTAACACCAAACCTCTGACATGAGTTTGAAAACAAGGTTTGTGGTTTCCTTGGAGAAAGCTTCGCTTTGAATAAAGTGTGGGAGTCGTAGCTCTGAGAAGATACTGCGGAAACGGTGGAAGACGAAGCGCTGTTTAATTCCGCCATGTTAAAACCCTCCAGTTCGAGCACCACAGCTCGGAGACGGTACGTTTCACCATGGAAAGGAAACTGTTTTCTTCTGAGATTAACGATCTGCGCTTCAGAATGTATCGGGAGATTTACATAAAGCCATTGGCTTCCACTTTGGCTGGCTGTCCTTTCGGCTGTGGCACATTTGTAATTCAATTATAGATGTCTTGTTGACATATGTTATTTGACAAATATAAAATATCACGGTCTGGTGCACTGTGACAATATCTACAGAATGGTACACAGATTTTTGTGTAATGCTTCCATGACGATGAACCGCACACTAACTAGCGCAGCGACGTCTCCATAAAAGGTCACTTGCATCTTATGCTAATGTTGCTGTTTTTTTTTTTTTTTTTTTTTAAAACCTGCGTTTGCACTTTGATCACTCAACACTTCATAATTCATTAGCAGCTCAATAGCACACGTCTTCGTTTCAGCACTATGTGCCGTCGCCGCCACCGCTCCTCGCCGGGTTTGAGTGCCGCACATTTTTCTACAAGAGCCCCCTTTCATTTCAACTTGTCATGTTCCTGCAAAAGCCCCGGCGTTCTGAACGTTCCCAGACACACAGCCGAATTAGATCAGTCGAGTGAAGGGCACGGGGGCGTCTGCTGCTTCGCGGAGGCGTCGGCGGCAGTAGGGAGAAGTTCAACTCTGTCAATGCTGAATATCCCCGAACTAAACGATGTCTCTGATTTATGCGTGAAAAGACCATCCGATTGTTTGTCTTAACCGAGGAAAAAGTTCCAAAGGGACTGGAGCAGCGATCACGCATTTCATGTTTCTTCCTCACATGGCTTCACATAGATTATTAGTCTTTAACCTAAAATGCGTTCAGCATAATAACTCAATCAGAGCCATTCTACCAACAGAATGCATGTAATTATCTGCGTCTCTCGTGAACGGCTCGCATTTCCCTCGACAGCGCTGCAATTCTTTATGGAAATGTTTTGGTTGGGGGGAAGAAAAAAAGAGAAATCGAATGAAAGCAATCAGTGTTTATGAACCGATGAAAATAGAGAGCAAACTCAATAATGAAGCGCCCTCTGAACGCTGTTTAGGAAGAAATTAAATGTCCGAGTCCCCTTTCCTGCGCCGTGCGCTCGCCGGCGGACGAGCTCATGAGCTCTGCGTTGAACAGCAAAGAAACGTCTTGTACGTGTTACTGGCAGAACGGAGCAGAACACGAGCGTAGACGAGAAAAGAAAACAACCCAAAGCGGCAACTGGCCAATCGCCGGTGACCAATTTAAAACGTCTTTCGGCGGATTATGATCATTGTGATGGACTTTACGCTGCGGTGGGAGGCCTGAATGCAAATTCCAGACAATAAAAACCAACAGAGATTCATGAAGAATCCCCGTCTCTCTCGCTCTCTCTCTCTCTTTTCCTCCAATCAAAGCCAACAGCCTGGTGCTCCCTCACCCAAATCCCATTGGCCTCCATTTTTGAATAACTGCTCCCTGTGTGTTCTCCCACTTCAATTTCCCGCTTATACATGAAATGTGTTCATTAAATTAAGGGAAAGAAGAACATTAAACACGGGTGCCTTTGAGATCAACTGGAAAAGAAATTAACTGCAGGATTGAATGGGTCCCTTGCTTTCCTAATAGTTTTCTGGAAAGAAACTGATGCACAACTGTTTATCTTCGAAAAGTTTATTGGAAAGGACCGTTTTTAATTTGAGACTCATGAGGAAAAAAAACACTGCTCATTTCGCTTTTCCTGTTCCCAGCATAGCTAAGATGGTGTCATAAACTGGAGTTATCTCCCAGATCAAAACAACTTCAACTTTAAGCACAGTACTGCCACAAGGGATCTTCTAACGGAGCATATGGCACTCAATTCCTCTCCAAGGTAGTGTCAAGCCAACTGTTCGTTCATAGATTTAAATTCTTTCAGAGTGTGTTTGATTACTCTGTCACCTGAGTGGAATTTATTTCCTTTTCCTGATTTCTGCATTTTCTATACCCTGTGGTACCCCCATAGACACATAACCGACGCCCGGGTATGTTTGCACGGAGACGCCTTATTGCTGCTTTGCTCGGTGGTCAACTGGTCAGATCACCTTTAAATAAATATTTCTCTGGTTCTGTGTGGTTGAAAATAGGCAAATATGGTGTTAAATGGGATTAGCAAATGGTATTTTGGATTATTTGTTATTGTGCCGCCTCTTTCAGGGGGCCGCCACATGCGGCCTTCTTCTGCGCCATAAAACCCATTGTTGTCAATGTAGAAAAAAAGCGAGAGCGACCGTAAATATCGGTCTGCCGTAAATGTGGAAGAGAAGTTTTAGAGCATGTCTACCCGGAGCTTGACCATCTCTGCGTCGGACTATTTTACTTATTTCGCACTTTCTGTCCAAGGATGTCACAACATCCGGGTGGAAGGTCAGCGAAATTGCCACAGACAAATCAAGAAGTTCAGCTACCGTGTGGTTTACTATGCTGAAAATCTATTTTCCTTCGTTTTTACTTTGTTTTGTTTCGTCAGCGAGGTTTACCGCAACTTTATTTTGTTGCTTAGTAACGGCAGGGGCAAGATGAACCTCCCTAGGGCCAAGAACCTCCCAAGCAACTTTGGATGAAGGGATGACAGCGGCACAACTGGTGTTTTCTCGCCTTCTAAGACTCAACATGTCTTTGTGTAACAAATGTCTTTTCACAGCTCCAGAGTATAGTTATATATATCAATGTATTGAATGGTGAAGTTGAAAAACAATGTTTTATGTGTCCGTCAGACGGTGCGCACCATCCGCCGGCGGCGCTGCTACCCGCCTACCTGGAAGCGCTGGGTGTTCTTCCTCTTCCCGGGCACCATGATCGCCACGTCGGCCGTGGCCCTCTACGCCTTCGTGGAGACGGAGGAGAACTACTTCTACATCCACAGCATCTGGCACATGCTGATCGCGGGCAGCGTGGGCTTCCTGTTGCCGCCCCGCGCCAAGACCGACGCCAAGGTGACCCCGCTGAAGCGCCGGTGGGGCTGCGGCTATCAGCTGTGCGTCAACGAGCACGAGGAGCTGGGCCTGGTGGACCCCGCCATCATCTCCATCAACAGCATCTGCACCAGCTGATAAACTCCCCACACACACTCAGCCTTTTACCTTAGAGACACTTCATTGCCTTCTTTTACTTGGGAAATTCACACACGGGAAATTAAGCCAGAGAACTCAAAAAAGCAATGTAAATACTTTAATGCAGATGTGACACATTGGATTTTTCTTCTTTGAGGGTGGGTTGGGGAAGGGGTGGGCCGGGCGGGGGTTGTTATCGTAATGGTAATTACTATCAATACAACTGTAATTATTATTATCTATAGTTAAAGTTGTTCTGAAGAATTGTGGGTGTACAGTGGCACACTGTTGTTTGTGAATATGTATTTAAAGTCAAAGCTGAAACACTGCTGCTATCTGACGGTGACTGTAAAACTGCTTCTGTTGGTTATTTATTGGTGGTCCTGTGAACAGGCCAGTTATTTTACTGTTGGGGGGAGGGCAGGGGAGGGGGCGGGCACAGATCAGGGGGAGACGTGGGCGGCGGTGGGGGTGGGAGACATTTATCAAGGGCACGGCTTTTCTGAAATTCTTTTCGAATATATCTTTTTGCACTGAGACACAAAAAAATGTTATTCTGTACATTTTTATAACAATATAAACTATACAGTGGGCATCACAAATGTAAAACCCTAGTCGTCATGTGGAATGTTAGACTGTCTTTTGCAAATCGCAATGTATCGCTTTGACACGAATGTGCAGGTTGTTTCTCGACGGGGAACAATTCCAAAGTCCAGCTGCCTGTTGTGATGGAGACGAAGAGGGGAGGGGGCGGGACGATCACAGAGACCTCAAAACCAAGACCTCACCTCCCAGTTTCTTTTCTGACGGGACCTGTGTGACACCACATTCATAAACAATAAATGTTTTTCTTTCTTGCCTCGGCATCACTGCTGCTTTCGAAGCTTTTGAACACGGTGCAAACCGGTGAGCCTCCCACGCAGACGTCACATTGCAATCCGTACCTTAATGGAAGGCATGCGGTACTCAGACAGTGAGATGAGACGCTGTCAACGGCGGTCTCCCAGGAATAGAGAGAGGGAGAGATAAATAATTCTCCCACAGAGCAGCAGAGTGAGCGCAGCTTCAGAGCGCACTGTCGATATGTAGCCTCTCTCTTATATAAAGAAAGAGGGAGGTGTTCGGCTCTTTGATTTATGCCTTTATTCCATCAGCCGCTCCTCGCTATTCATCATCTTGTGTGCACGCCCTCTCTTTTTCAATCAAATTATCAAAGAAAAGAAAAAATAGAAGAATTATTTTTGACTCAATATCACGCTAATAAACACGAGTCTACGGCTATGCACTTAAGATGAATGCTAACATCAACATGCTCGCGACGAGAATGTCATTAGTTTTGCAGGTATTAGGTCATAAACCAAATATTGTATAAGTATTGGATGAAAATATGGTTTTGGCCAGATGATAGCACCAGATGAAAGGCCAGGGGACAAAAGTTATTGTAGTTAATCTTCTGGGGACCATGATTTCTATCAGGAAATCATTAGCTTAGCAAAAAAGTGTTAAGAATGAAAATGCGATTAAGTTGATGTTTAGCAATGTAAAAAACATTTTACCATGTTCGCCATCTTAGTTTTACGTGTTAGCATGCTAACATCACAAGCTTAGGCTGATGATGTCGTTAGTTTTGCAGTTGTTTGGTTATAAACCAAAGTATTGGATGCAATGTAGTCATGACCCGGCAATGTCGCTAGACGAAAGGTCGGGATGAAAGGAATTGCAATTCATATTCTGGGGACCAACTGTCAGGAAACAGTTAGCTTAGCTCAGCACAAAGACTGAAAACAGGGAAACCGCTGATCTGACAGCAGTCTGTTCTTAACTTGTCGTTTTTATACATTGTTAATTGTACAGATTCAACTAAAAGAGAATGGGTTGATTAGAGGCTTAAGAGGTGAGTCAGGCTAGCTGCTTCCCTGTGCAGTCTTTATGCTAAGCTAAGCTAATCATATCTTGGCAAACAGACGTGAAAGTTGTATATATCTTCTCATCTCAATCTTGGCAAGAAAGCACAGAAGTATTTCAGTCCTTTAAGGTGTCTAGTTACACAAAATAAACACACACACCTACACCCTCGCTCCAGTGACCTATTCAATATTTTTCCATTCAAGTTTTGCAAGCTAGACATTAATTTACAGCGCGAAACAAGAGGAGAAAAAAAACAATAATAAATCCTCATTTTTACCAGAGCTGCCACTGCTGCAGCTAATAATGCATCAATTATTTCCTCCATGTGTTTCTGTAGAGCTTTGAAAATGTGATAGAATGAGGTCACTTGGGCGTATTTAAAGTCCTTACATTAACTTTTCTTCCCGTCTCCTTCTGTCCAACAGAAGAAAAAAGATGTCCACAGTCAAGTGGTGTTTCTAAATGTGAAACAGGAGCAATATGACCAATAGACAGTGGAATTGCTTCCTGCTTTCATCTAAATTGTGCTGAATCCTACTCACGTCATACCTTTTCCTACATTTAAGATTATGTATTAAACTGAACAAGATACAACTCACAGAAGCTATATATTGGAGAGAGTCTTTGTAACTCTCCTCTTCTTATCAAGAAGAAATACAAATTGGCTCTCTTCCCTTTTGTGGTTCCAGCAGATAATTTAGGATTCAGTATTCTGAAAGGATTCAGTTAATACTGAAATGAGAAATAAAGTGCCGTTGAATTGCAAAAAGAAACATTGGTTAAATCAACATGAAACTTTGTTATGTTCTACATATTTCATGGCGTTTCTCCATCGCTGTCCTGCCGCTCCGATGAAAAGCCAAGTAATGGAAATGTGTGTGATAAGAGACTCGATATTCCAAGTGGAGAGTGCACCCCTTGGTGGGAATAAAAGGCCTGTGACTGCACTTAATGAGACAAATTACACCAAAATGACGAGGTGTTAGATATTGAAATTTTCAAACAGTGGATATCCCTGTACTTCCACCACACACGGAACCAAAGAGAGTACCTTCTTTGTACTCATTGGTTCTCGGCTAACATACCTATAACAGGATTATTAGTCTGACACGCCATAACCCACAGCACTCGAGCAATTTCAGCCCGGCTTATTTGCATGGCTGTTTTTTTCCCCTTAAATCCTGCCGTCTTCAGAGTTCAGAGCGACAGCACTGGGCTGAAATATGACGAGACGCGTGGCGCCGAGATGTGACCTTTTGCCTACTTATCTCATTTGGCTTTTGCTAACTTATACATTGCTGATCCACCTCATTCTTCAAAGCCGAAACATATTTGATCTGATGGTAGCGCTGAAGGGAAAGACTGGCGATCACCAAATTCAGTAGTTTTCGTCTTCTGGGAAACATGAATTTCTGTAGAAAATTTCATGGCAATCCATTGCATATTTCTTGAGACATTTCAGTCTGGATCAAAGTGGTGGACAGGCCTACAGACCCACATTGTTGCTATAGAACTGTTATTTCATCAATTATAACCTTAACCGAGAGACGTCACTGTTCCCAAACTATGACCAGGACGTTTTTTTTTTGTATTTTGTAAAGTTTTTAAAAACACTGAACATTTTGTACAGAGTTTATTCAGGATTTATAGTGATAAGAGTCTGCAGGGATCCAAATCAGGCACTCATATTCACAAGTTCCTTCAAATGGGTACATTTAAGTGTGATTCTTAACACATTCATGAAATGTCTAACGCCTATTGCTGTTACAGTTTTGAGCATATTCATAAATATTAAGGCTCACCTTACAGGTGTGCCAGCTCTCAGTGATACAAGTTCCCATAAGCTATTTATTTTTTTAATTAACCCTGCAGACAGGTTCGGAAACAGATGTGTGCTGTCAAAAGCGAGTTTCGTAATGATGGATGAGCACAGGCTTCACTACAACAGATACTGCTGATGTTCTGAAGTACAGTGAGCGAGTAGACAAATTGCTGCACACGCCGTGTGGAAAAAAAGAGCCTAAATCAACTAAAGCATAATTGCAAAGCCACCAGACAGACAAGTCATATTCATTTGAATACTAATTAGTGATGGCTTTACAAGAGTTGATACAACGTGAGTTTAAAATCAACACAAGACCGCAAACAGAGTTAAGCCCTGATCAGACAGGCTAAAAAGCAAACTTCACTGCCTTTTTTTGTTGAAGATGCCCGATCAGACAGTGTTTTTTTGTTTGCTGTGTCTTTAAAACATTTTTTATTGTTGCTAGGTAACCACCAAACCAGTCAGCGTAACACAAACCATGAATGGTATGCTACCTAAAAGTTGGTAGTACAATTTAAATAAAGTTAAATCTCCAGTACTGCACTAATTTGCCTCCAGGCCTTCTGTTTTGTGTTCAGATCACGGTAACTATGGTTTGGTAATGTCATACAGCTCCGGGAATACAGCAAAAGTCACCACAATAAATGCTGATGACATCGCTCCTGAGAAAACACAAGGCGCATTGAGCGCAAGAACCAAAAGCAGCGTGCAAAACTGTTTACTTTCATTAAAAACAATTGCAATAAGCCACTCTAGGCCCAGATCAGAGAGAGCGCGCCGTGCTGCCTTTTTGTTGTTTGTTTTTTTACAATTAGCTACGTATTTTTAAAATTTTTAGCTAGGCACCACCGAATGAGTGCTAACGTTAGCTGAACACAAACCATGAACTGTAGACCACCTACAGTTTAAAGTAATGAAAAAAAATGTATCCGTAATGTCAAATACCACACTAATTTCCTATCTGCATTTTTCTGTTCAGATCATGGTAACTACGGTAAAGAAAACTCATATACAGTAGTTCCGGGTTTCCAGCCACAGCCTCCAGGACTGTTTACAGTTGGTGAAGTCATATATCTCTGGGTATCCAGTAAATAATAATAATAGCGCATGACGTTGGGCGCTTTTTCGCTCTAAAATGACTTCTTTTCAACGAGAGGCGTTCAGAGCCTGCTGCAAAAACACGAGGCAACGCAGCTGTGTACAAAACGCTTCACTCTCATTGAAAATGTTACATAAAACTCCTCTGTCTGATCGGGGCCTTACAAAAGGGGAACAATAGATGCTCTTGAAATTGCAGGTGCATCTGTCAGAAAGATTGAGAGTTATTAAATCCTGCAGAGGGAACAATTTTGAAAAATGAAAACAGCTTATTCCAAAATATGGACAAACTGCCTCGGCAAGGAAGCAACATTTTGGTCTCCAATTTTACTCAGTTTAGAATTGAATTTCCCCTTCAGTGTCAACAGAACTGCTCATCCCAAGCATCTCAGACGAGGCTGGTTCTAAGCATGGGCCATGCCCCCCAAAATGCTCCGTTCACCTCACCAACATCCCAAGTGTAAAAAGCAAAATAGCACTAAAACCAGCAACGTTGAACAAGTAAAAGGAGGAAAATGTTTTTCCTGCTTTGTGTGTCAAAAAGTAAATGGCCATTTTTAAATCACACCTGCTTATTGCCCAAAGAGTGCTGGAGCTGGGATGACATTTTTTTTGTCGGACAACCCCAGAAGTTAGCATCGCTCCGGTTCCCTCGACAAAAAGTCAATGGGATTTGGGATAATTCCATCCGTAAGTATCACAATGACAGAATGTATGACTTTTTGTTTGTTCACTTTCTGTAACAAAACGTTTAAGAGCAGAAATCCTACCAGATTGGGGTCCGTGAAAATGAAATTGTATCAAATGGGATGGTGGTCCTATTTGTGTCAGTTTAAGGGTCCTTGACGTGTGAAAAGGTTTTGGAAACCACTTATTAAGATATGCAACAACTAAGATCAGTGTATATGGTGGAATTGTGGAATTAAAATGTTCCGTATCCTGCCTCTTGTGGTTGGGACATAGCTTTAGATAAAAACGTAAAAACAGTCACGTAACGCTTAAAGTCCTCAAAAGAGCTTCAACGATTAATCGTAGTTTCCAACTATTTAATTATTCTGCAACTATTTTCTTAATCAATTAATCGGTGTGAGTCAAAATTCTCTGATTCCAGCTTTTTAAATGTGAATATTGTCTGGTTTCTCCTCTGTGACAGTATTTTTGAGTTGCTCACGAAACAAGACATTTGAGGACATCACCTTGGGCTGCGGGAAACACTGATTTACGTATTTCCCCATTTTACAGACCAAACAACTATCGCTTTAACCAAGAAAACAATTGACAGATTAGTCGTCAATTAAAGTTATCGTAAGTTGCAGCCCCAGTCCTAAAGAACACTCAAATTAACACTAGTCATTGGTGATCAAACCAACATCTCTTGCCCCCTATTCAAAGCAGCCCAGAACTGGTCCTGCAGAGCGAGAGGCCTTTAACAGAAAAGCAGTATGTGCTCCAAGGTCAACAGACAGAGATACATAATGTGGTCTAGGGAGCAGAAACGCTGAAGGGCTTATTGATGATGAGTCATCTTTAAGCCTCTTTTCATCCAGACGGGTCTGAATTTGAAGAAAGCCAAAAGGATGCATTTAACCTACACCGTCTGTTGCCCACCATTAGGCATGTTGGTCGATCTGTAATGGTTTGGGCATCCATCCGGTGAGAGTCATCGGGTCCAATGTTTGTTCTGCACAATTGCATAGCAACCAGGAAATATGAGGCCATTTCATAAGACCAGATGCACTCTAGGGTGCAAACAGTGGTCCGTAATGATGATGTGTTAGTTTGGGTTGACTTAATTTATTTCATCTGGGATGGGCCGGTTTTATTACAAAGTTGTTTATTCCCAATTTTTCATCAAAACATTGTCTCTTCCTGCATCTCCATCATCCTATCACTCACTTAAACTGAAACTCGAAACACCAACTTGCTTCATTCGCATCACGAGTCAGACATTCTGCTTAAAGTTGCGATTTTAATATGAATGAGAGATTAGCGGATGTCCATGGGGGAGATTAGAAGTAAGGAAAGCAAGCACAACCAGTGAGGTTGTTACAGCTATTGCAGCTCTATCTGTCGGAGGAGGCAGAGAGGCCCCTTCTTTAGCTGCAGCTGCAAACAGTTCGGAGAGACTGAGGGGAAAGTGGAGACTCTCGAGATTTATCTCAGCTACTGAACTCGGGGCTGCAGGTTAAATACTGTTGGCTCCTGGGGAACAAGCCCAGCAACGGACGTAGCAGTTAACAGGAGGAGGAGACGGTCTATTGAGTTTCAGATCTGGAATATCATTTTGCCAAAGCACGCTAGTACTGATTTTCATTTGGTGGGGGGGGGATGTAAAGTCAAAGTACAGGCAATGTACATATATCTAAGCAGAACATTATTTAACCGGACACTGTCCTGTCTAATTATACCTAATGGTGACCAGTTTACACTGTGCAGCCACTACCTGGTCACACAGGCGTTCTCAGTGTGCAGCCAATCAATATCACATATAGAAATCATGAGGCCAAATCCTATACTGTTGTCTCTGAGGACTCCTTATTGCTGAAGTATTACATTCTAGGTTGTTATGTACTTGCTACAGTGATTTTTTTATTGCATATAAGCTATTTACCTTTTTTTGCTGGTCCGCCACTTTGTTTCAGACTGAAATATCTCAATAGCTATTGGATGGATTGCTATTTAATTTGGTTCAGACATTCATGGTGCCCAGAGGATGAATCATACTGACTACCTGACTTTTCCTAAAAAAGCCACCTTGAGGTTGACATTTGTGGTTTTGAGTATAGGGTCCAGATGTTCATTTGCCTCCTCAGTTTGATCCTCTGACTCGTCATCGAGTGTCATCTTCAGGTTAAAATGTGCTATTTATAAATGTATTTGGTTTATGACTCAAACCACCTAAGCACAGCTTCACAGAGCTGCGAGCATGTCTGTAGCCTTTTAGTCTTGTTTGTAGACCTTATATGTGGAGATGAAAAGGAATTCAAATTTTTACTTTTGACACAAAAATATATTTGAATCTTGATCATGAAAAACTATAAAGTGCAACCAAAACATATAAACCAAGTATTTGTGTTGCACCACTTTGTGACTAAAGCAAAGGGAACAATCATTTTCTATTCTGTCAGTCTTTTTCAGCTGAAATTGTTTCCCAAATTACATCTGCTGATATTAATAATTCAGATGTAATGGGGATTTTAGTTTATCAGAGCTGGGAGCAGACTGACTCCACATATCAGACCAGGTCACAATTATTACAAACATCATTACATTAGGTTGCACAGGAAATTACACTATGAGATGAGATGAGAAAGTGTTGTACAAAACTAGAGAGCACAAATTCTTATTATGACCTGTATTAGTTTTCTCTCAATATAATCCATGATTAGGTTGATACACAGTACTTGTAATTAGCCTGTGAACTATCAGCCTCAAATACTAAAAACTGAAATTAGATAAATTGAATACACATCAGAGTCTGCGCACTCATCCATTACGTTCACTCATAAAAAAGGAAGCAGGAATGCTGATTATCCAAATTCCTTGTCTAATGAGCACTTTTATCCTGTTATCCTCAGATAGAAATGAAAGTGGTATCAACATATTATTGCTGGCAACTCATAGAACAGTATCTGAATAGTCTCAATCTTTTACATTCAGCCCACACACCCCCCAAAAAATATGATTGTGAACCATGACTCTTGTGTGTGCCGCTGCACCAAATCAGCCCCGGCCCTTTAATTCAAGATGAATGCCTTCAAATATAGAAGGGTACTCAGTAGAACCCCTTGGGTGAGTTCTAGATGAAACCCTTGGAATATAAAAAAGGTTCTCAGTTGGACACCCTGGGTGGGTTCTGAATGATACTCTTGGAATATAAAAGGGTTCACGGTAGAACTTCAGGGACGGGTTCTGGATGAAACCCTTGGAATATAAAAGAGTTCTGGGTCGTACCCCTTGACTGGGTTCCTATTAGCACCCTTGGATGGCAGAAATGTTCTGGATAGAAGCTGCAGTAAGGATTTTGGGTAGAACCATTACACCATAAAAGTGTCGTCTGTAGAACCTCCCATAGGGGGTTCTGGATGAAACCTTTCACAGATGATTCTAAGTAGGACCCTTTTGAAAGGGTTCCAGGTGGAACCTTTTCAAAAGGTTCTACCAGAAACCAAAAAAAGGTTCCCCCGATGAGGACAAGTTGAAGAACCTTATATGGTTCTAGTTAGCGCCTCAATTTCTAAAAGTGCACTGACAGTCACATGAAATCTAAGCTCAGAGGTGTTTTAAATAAGTACCAAATAGAGAGGTATGGAAGGTTGAGAAAACTGTCAAAACAGGGCCGATCTGAATAAGTGTAGCTCCACTTATCTGATTTGGCTGCGCTCTGCTCCTCCTCTGATTCCTGTCAGCTCATACTGGACCCAAACACATCAAACAGACAGCCTGCCAGTCTGATGGGACCAGAAAGGTCATGCTACATTTCAGACGCCGTGTAGAGAGAGATCGGCCCGAATGTTGGAGCGTGGAGATTCAATAAAGTCTGTTGTGGCTAGATATTGTGTGTATCCCCACACAGACATCTGTCACAAAGGGACTAAAGGATTGCTGGCTTTTGAAAGTGTGAAAAGCCTCAAGGTTTGTAGAGGGCTAATAATGCTCGCAGTTTAAGGTGCAATAATGTTGCGCTTCAAAATAAAGGCTCCTTGTCCTTGTCGTTCCCTCTTAGATTGGACTGCTGCTGGTCAGAGGGACGGCGGCCTTAATTATCGCTCCTCAACACTCTGTTACGAGTGTTGTGAGGCCAAATCTTTCAGTGTGTTTTAAAGTTTGTCACAGTTTCAAGCAAGATAACGAAAAAAAAAAATGCAATAAGAGCCTTTATCAAAGCAGTACACAGGAGTATTTTGGTATAAAATCTCGTAAAACTGATACAAATGTGAAAGGGGTCGCTTATAGTGATGAACTTAGAGATAATTATCACCTGAATCTATAGCTTCCCGTATGGAGCTTTATAAGGAGCTTCAGGTCGTTCAGCCGTCCCGGGCCTGTACTATGAAGCAGGATTTAGGGTAACTTTTAGCCCTGAAGGTTTTCAGTCCTATGTCGAAGGTTCACCTCTTACCGGGGATACATCGCCACGTTAACTTGTGCTGAGCACCTAACCTGCTCCGGAGAAGATTAATGTTCGAGATAAGAGATCAACTCGTATAAAAGCACCGGATGAATGCAGACGTAGTCCTATGAGCCGTGTATGACAATGTTTTTAGCCTTGTACTTAAATTGAGCTGCAGCCCCGGCGGTGTGGAACCCTTTAAACTCCAGGTAAAGCAAAAATAAATATGTGTCGTCTCACAGAAAGTGTGTTCAACCACCCAGCCAAATTTGAATGAATAAAACATTGGCAAGTACATAAAATTAGGTTTCAAAATCATGAAAAAAAACTTGCATTATTCTCTGCTCTGAAATGCTGGGGGCTTGTTCGCTGAAGGCTCTGAAACTGCGGGCCCCAACAGGGGGTGAGGGATGATTACATATTTGTGTAAAAGTTCAAGTTTAAACGACATGTTGGAAGTTTAACTGGAACACACATGAAGCACACAGTCATGCAGACCCGAATGACAGGCCGGTAGAGAGGGCCGGATGGCCGGTAAAAAACTTTATGGATTCTTTAACGGCCCACCGGTCGACCGTGCCGACGCAGAAGCGTACAGCACCCACCCTCCGATCCGAACACAGGGAGCTCTGTCAGCGCTTTCGCCGTAGTTTGCACTAAGCCGCCGGTTCTCAGTCGACATGTTGTGAGCCGTTGAGAGGCTGGAGGGAAACTTGCACCCGTTAAGGCTAAATGAAGAAAGCAACTGTCTCATGCCTTTATTTTGTAACTTTTTCATAATTCATATTTTGTAACTTTTTCATAATTCATATTTTGTAACTTTTTCATAATTGGTATGTTTAGACTATTTCACAATCAGTATGTTCAGACTATTTCATAATTACCATGTGTTAAAACTACCATATGCTTAAATCGTATTATGGTTACCGTGTGTAAATTATGCCACGGCAGTTAGATACAATGTATTGCGCGATCGGGGGAGATCCTTTGAAACCTGACGCAGAACGGGCAACAGGAGGACATACTAAAACGGCGACGACACGAGACGGTGGAAGGACCCCGCCGCAATGCGGAGACAGATGACAAGGGGTACATCCCAAGTCTCTTAATTGCATCCCCGTTTCCCTCACTTGCGTCTTTTCCTTCTTAGTCCCGCCCACCAGGGATGCATGGAGAGACGCAAGGAAACCACGCAGGGATAGAGGAAACAAGGACATATGTTTTAAGAGACATGAGACGTCCTTTCCTCGAAAGCGTCACGTGAAGCGACGTCTTTTCTGATGACGGAGGTCGGCGGCCGCTGATCACATCTGGATCAGCTGTTAGTCGCTTTAACAGCTGGAGAGACTTTTAACGGAGTTCATGTCTGAACACATGATCAGTCTCACGGACAGTTTTTAGCTCACATTCCAATAACAATCCACTTAAAATATTAATAAAAATGATTGTATGATGTTTTCAGTTAATTTAATGGTGTTAAACTACTACTTATAGTAATAAAGACACCGTTATTACCACCAGCAGAGTGGAGATGTTTTCTCTCTGTAGTCTGTTACCTGTTTAACAAACGGCATTGAGTATTTATACACAGTGTGTGGTATTTATACTGTGTTCTGTGTCCTGCTTATACGCGCACGGCCGATTTCTAACGGCTAAATGCGTTTGTTTTATTTATGAATTATTTGCGTCTATGTTTTGCAATTATGGCGATTATGGTTTCTCCTGAACTTTACTTTACATTACTACTGAATGTAGTTATTCTCATTTTGTCTCGTTTTTGGAAAAGACGTAAAAGCGAAAATAAAATCTCTGTAGTAATTGAAATTGCGTGACTTTTTCCTATATATCTAGACCAGAAGTACAACGATCACGAGGTGCCCTAACGCCACAAAACTGAGTGGATCTCTGAGCTTTTTTCAAAGAATGAACTTTCATGCCCAAATGTGTAAAGCAGCTCTCACCTGTGTTGCTCTTTTTATAAACATTTACCCCACTGATTTCATTTCTATTTTTAAAAGCATGTTGCTGTGTTGCTTTCCCAAAAGGTTCTCTCACTTTTATGATTGCAGGAGAGCCAAAAGCACTTTTTCCCCCGGTCTATGGTAGTTATTTATCATGAGACACATCTGGGCCCCTGGTTGCCTTCAGGGACTTACGCATTATGCTAAATAGTCAAACGTATCAGCACCACATGTGGGGCTTGTGCCAGCTGCTGAGTGTTGTGAAATTATGAAAATCACTTTAAATGATATGATTCATTTGAACAAACTTTGTACCTGCTGAGGTTGTCGCTCATTATTAATCAGTGTGCGTCTCACATAGTCTGTGAAGTGTGCAGATAATATTAACCCCTCCATGTAAAAGCGTGCCGTCTATTTATGAAAACTGTGATCATATCATATATATTGTTATTACTTTTTCAATCTTTTAAAGCAATTTAATTTTCCCATCTGCCTGTCATTTCTTCTATATTCAAATCCAGTGAAATTATTGTGCAGCCGCCATTGTTTTATTATTTTTGCCTGGTGGATGTGGTGCCTGTTACAGGAGTCATAAAAACAATCACCCCTGAAGATTAAAATTGATATGATTTTTTCTTCTTCTGCCGCTCATCATCCACTGCCTTCTTTTGGGCAGCGAGGTGTGATGTGACCGGTGCTGTGATCTTTTCACATGGTGTCTGTCACTCATGTCTGGCTCATAACTCGTGCTGCAGGCCTTCAAACTGCTGCACATTCCAATTTATTTTTTTACTCTTTTTTTGGAGGGGGGGGGGGTGAGACTGAAATATACATCACCAGCTATCGGGAGGATTGCCACGAAAGTTTGGACTCAAATTCAGGTCAAAGTATTCACTTATCCAGTGAAGTATCTCAACAACTACTTGCTGTAGTAGCACAGACAAGGATATTCATGGTCCCCAGAGATGTATCTTCATGACTTTAGTGATCCTCTGACTCTCCGCTAGTGCAGGGGTGTCAGCCGTACGGCCCGCGGTCCAGAACCGAATTGGACCCGCCGAAGGGTCCAATTCCCACTGGAGGACTTTGCAAAGTGTGAAAATTGCGTAGAAGTCAATATTTTTTTTCTCCATGAAATGCACTTCCATTCCTATTTGTCCACTTGGTCTTGTGCTGTCTTAAAGAGTAGCAGGCCCTAAATTGGATACTGGATTATAGATCCCAAGTGCTTGGGTACAGGCTCCAGGACACAACGCTGTCAAACGTAGGCTGCTGTTCAGGCAGAAGCCGTCAGTGGAAAATGTCTTTACACTGGTAAATGGGAAGACAGTGTTCTTGTTGTGTTCACAGCACCTCACAGACAGAAACCGTGTGCCCTGACATGCGACAGGCTTTTGCCAACATTATTATCTAAATTTGTCACAAAGTTAAATTATTTGTTGCATTTCAGGTTGCAATTGATGAGAGCACGGAAATAACAAATGTTGCTCGACTGGCTATATTCATTCATGGTGTTGATGAGACTTTGACTGGTGCCAATGAAACAACGGAGGACATTTTCAATGCTCTCGTTGGAGCGCTTGACAGGGTCGGGATGGACTGGCCCGCACTGTCAGTTTGGCTACAGATGGCCCACCATCAATGATCCGTAAAAAAGGCAGGTGTTGTCACAGAATTGAAAGAGAAAGTACAGGCCGTAAATGGAGGGCACAGTTTTTTGGGCTTTTTATCGTATTTTGCATCGTAAAGCATTGTGTTGCAAGACGTTAAGAATGGATCACGTCATTGGAGTGGTGCTCCGAACCGTTGATTTCATCTGAGCCAGAGGTCTGAATCTTTGTCAGTTCAGCAGCCTCCTAATTGGCAAAAATATTCCCCATTGCCTGCCATACCACACCAAAACAATGTGGTTAAGCCAAGGAGCCGCGCCGATTGGTTTCTTTGATTTTATGAGAGGAAACTGGACAATTTATGGAGCAAAAGGGAAAACTAGTGGCGCATGCAGAATGGCTAAAGGACCTTGCATTTATGGTGGATATTACAAACCAGTCGAATGATCTGAGCAAAATGATGCGTGGCCAAAACAAAGTTGTCACACAAGTAATATAAAAGCATGTGTGCTTTCCAGACAAAGGGAGACACAACTGTGAAATGGTAAACATGCTCACTTTCCCTATCTAACACAATATTTTTTATAGGAGTTTCAGCAACGGTTTCAGACAAAATTGGGACATTTCCACAAGTTTTTTGCTTGCCATTCATAGTGGACATCCAACTTAAAATTATTGACTTGCAACATGATTTAGATTTAAAGGAAAAATTTGCCTCTTGAGCTTGGACAGTTTTTTTTTATTTTTTTATCTCTTACCAGGGTACCCTAACTTGACAGCCCTGGCTGCAAACATGTTGTTCCTGTTTGGTACCAATTAACTTTGAGAACAAGCTTTTTCTGTAATGAGCACCAGTAAAATAAAACTGTGTTCCAGGCTCACACACAATCACTTAAATGACATTAAGAAATTGGCAACTGCTCAGCATTTGACACCTAATAGTGATGCACTTATGAAGGCTACGAGGTGCCAGGTTTCAGGAGCAAGTTAAACATTGAGTAGCCTACTTCATGTGAAATGCTGCTTCAGAGGCTTTTCAACCCTGACCAGAATATAGTTCTCTAAAATAATAATTGATACATATTGTGGTTAAATTTAAAGATACTGAACATTGTATAAAATATTGTTTATCAGCAGCTTCAGTACAAAGGTAATTCATGTTCCCCTCAGGATGAATTCAAATCACTTTGGTGGTCTGCTGACTTTTATCTGTCGCCATTATCAAGTCTTGTGTTGTCAAATACTGTGTTTTATGACCATAAACCTGCAAAGCTGATGACATGATGGTAATTCCATCAGTCTTAGCTATACTTTGAGTTTATTGATAATTAGCCAGGTGTAAACCTTCGGTTCTAAGAAGTGAAGCCAACACGTAAAGGTGTGTTCACACCAAAAGCCGAAAGACTATTTGTGGTTATTTCACATTTTCGCACTCGACGCGCCTGGAGAGGAGGCATGGCTTATCTCCATGGAAATAGTTCCTTTCCGCCATCCACCGTGGAAGAAATAACCACTAGTTCTGCTTTGTACATATTGTGGAAGTCCCACAAACGTTGCAACATCAAACTCCCTCATGTCTGGGTTCATAACATTATCCGTAATTGCATTCTCTCTACACAGCTTCTCCAGGAGCTGCGTCTGGAGGACTTCCTCTTCCAGACTATCGACTCCTCCTCCATAGTTTCTGATCAGCAACGGCAGGACGGCAGTGATGACGGGCGGAGCTTCTCAACGCTGATTGGCGTTCGCAACTCAGCGCCACGTAAAGTTTTCGCCCGAGTTGAAAATTTCAACTTGCGCGAATAAGCGAATTATTCGCGTCGCGTCATTCGCCGAGTTTGCACGATTTCGCGGCGTGCGAAAATTTGCTTTTTCGCAACCATTTCGCGTCTGTGCATTGACTTTGTATGTAATCTGGTCACGCGAAAAATTCGTGGCACGTTTGGTGTAAACGTACCTTAAGTGTCTAAAAAATTGCATTCTCTCTACTGACCAAAAGGGAGCGACTCCTCTGGTTGCGAAAAGAAGTCTGATTGTAAAAGGCTATGAGAAAATGACTCTACTTCTCTCTTGATTTATCACCTCAGTAAACGGTCTCTAACTCAACTCTAGTTTTAAGTCTTCTTCAATACAGCATGATGTTCATTTAGTAAATTATGGTCTATTTACAGTCAAATAGACCATAAAGCATATATGCTTTAGGGCTGTCTACCTAGTGAAAGGTCTCTACCATGGAGTTGTCCGGTCTGGGAGTGGACCCTTTCTCAGTGGGTTTTCAGTTCGTGAAAGGTAATTGTAACTGTTTTAGTCACCCAAAAATGTCTTGTTCAGCACTGTTGTGCTTCATCCTCTTGTGTCACACCTGGTTCCAAAAACCAAGATGGTAACGGCCAAAATGCCGAACTGGATGTTTCCAAACGGCAGTTCACAAGCCGATGGGTGACGTCACAGTGAGCAGGTCCACCTCTTATTCACTGTTTATGTAATTAAATGTTAAGAAAAGCTAAAATAAGATGGTAGACATTGTACCTGCTCAGTGAGCATCATTGTGAGCATGTTAGCACACTGATGCTAGTATTTAGCTCATAGCCCTGTTGTGCAGCCCACCAGAGTTGTTAGCATGCCCAGAAAGTCTCATTCCAATTTGATTGGCATCTGAAGGCACAATTTGATTAATTATGCTGTTAGATGCAGCCTATTGTGCTTTCTTTCCTTCGTTGCGTCTCATTGTCATTCTGTCAGCCTGATAATTGGTTCTGCTTGGCCAAATATCTTTGATTTGAAAGGTTTGGGAGGCAGTGTGATTAACTGCAGGATGTTTGACTATGATGTTATGTACTTTCCTCAAATCTACCACATCACGTTTCTGCTTGGTGCTTTTTGTAATGGTGGCGAGACAGGTGGTGATTGGAGCAACTTTACTGTGTGTCTGGTGTGTGCCTGTGTGCTGCTGCTCCCATGATGCTACAAATAACTATGCCTTAACAAGCTCCACAGCCAGCATGCAGTTCCACTCCCGTGGAGAGGGAGACATCCTGATTGGCTCATGCTCGCTATAAGCCCACAGTCTTCCCAATTAGGGGCTCGGAGTATTGAGGTGGGGGACAGGGAGCCCGGCAAGTTGGGTCAATCACTGGATCGAGTCTGGCCAGCTTTCGGCAGCTTGTTGGGTTTTTCCATGGAGAATATGGTGCGTCGTTGTTCTGCTGGAAATGTACAGCGTTTTGAAAGGCAAATTTCCTCTTTCTTTTTTAGGGATGTGATGTTATCCCCGAAAATCACGGAGCTGATAAACAGCTGCAAGTTGAGAACAGTGGAAATGTGCCAATGCTGAGCCAGTAGCAATGTTTGCTTAAGCTGCAATATGGAGCTTTTTGGCATTAAAATAGCAATATGCAACAAAACAATTTGGGTCGATTCCACATTATCAACCCATGCAGGTCTTGATCTCCTTGTTCACCTGGAATTGGCTCACAGTGATGTTCAGGATGGTTTGTGGCAGAGACATTTGCTGAGGGGGAGACATCTGGTGATGATGAGCAAGTGGGAATTATGTCGGAAGGCAACCAGAAACAAAAGGAGAAGTTAAGTGGGTGGCAAATATAAAAAGACAAAACAAGTTTATTTTAACGGCTCATCGAGATGATGCAGCTACTCACGTGACACTATTTATAAGATACAGGTATAAGAAGTTGTGTGAACATTTTTACAGGTTTTGGAAGCCAGCCTCTGCTTCTGTTTTTGTTACAAACCTGTCATTTGCTCACGTGACTCCTCAGAACTTGTCTCTTTTGGAGTACATGTACTATGAGCCAAAGGTCCTCAACCCTTTAAGCTCAGTACTAAGAGAGGTCCCCGCTTCACACAAACAAGGCTGAGCAGTTCAGTGCAGAGTGACTTTCCTATGTAGAGCGACCCATTTAAACACATTTTAGAGTTCTGAAGATGTAAAACACAACTTGTAAACGTCATTGTTTGGGTTCAAATTAAGATTATATTAAAGCCTTTGTAATCATGGTTACAATAATAGCTTTTTGGTTATAGAGCTGTGTATTAGCAAGAATCTCGTGATACGATATTGAATACATTAAATAAAATCTTTGCAGAGAAACTGTCATTGTGTAAACAACACACCACAATATGCATAAAAAGTCAAAAGTATTTTTTTATGCTATCAGAACGGTGGAATCCGCATTTTCCTTCTTCACAGGGTTTGATGTAAAGGGGCTCTATTGTATCACCATATTATGGAGGCTTTAATTCAGTGCAACACTGGAGAGGTGGGAGGGAATATCTTTTCAACTAAAATATTGTATTGGATGAGTTATTATGGTTACATGCGGTGGAACAGTAACGTCGGTGTGTGACCTTGTTGCTCCAGAGTGAGTTGAGAGGCAGCCAATCGTTAAACGTTAGCCGACAGCTGTACATCAGAATGGTGTCTGAAAAAAGTTTTTACGCTCGCTTGAGGTGTTTTTTGCCTTTTGTCAAAAAACAGTTGATGTGCTAAATGGATTATGGAAAAGCCTTCATTTCAATCAGGAGAGACTTTTATAGAGTTGAACAATAATTTATTACAATTGCATAATATTTGAATAGTGCAAAGTCTTTGGCGATTGGACTCCATCCTGAATTAGGATAAGCAAGGGGTAGTGATGCTGATATCTGCTAAAGCAGAATCCCCCCTGGAGTCCAGACACTGGTGGTGGTGGAGAAGAAGGAAGTTGCTGTAACCCGATGATCAATGAGGGGCAGGACTGACGCAGATTGGAGGAGCCTGGGGTGGAGGAGGGTTGCATCTGTTTGAGCTGAAATGACAACTGACAGCAGCAGAGAGGAGAACCTATTTAAAAGTTTGACAACAATGATGTGATTGGCTTAAGGAAACTGCGCAGAATCTGATTGGTTAATTTAAAGTGCACGCCCCCAATCAGCTGATGGAGTAATCTCAGGGAGAATTAGAGACTGAGACTATGAATGACAAAGAGTGTGGCCGGTGTCTTCCTGACTGAACTTCTGCTTGAGCGTCATTTATCTTACATGACTGATCAGCTGTTTCTGTCGTCGCCGTCTTCCTGCCATAGCGTGTGAATGCATGAAATACGGCTAATACTAGCTGACATGAAAGAACTTTTAAAACTTGCACAATGAAAACTTATTCCTGAAGAACACTCTACATTGTTCTATTATAGGCGGCCAATCCGACGTGTTATGTTTACGGTTGGCATGCAAAGCCTATAGCGCTAACTCCGGATAAAACTATTCTGTAGCTTAGTTTGTTTCGTTAATTCGCCTAATTAGCATTACCTTTTTGCAACATTCCTAAAGTTCTCCCAAAAGTCACTTGACGATTGTCTGGAAACACAGCTACTGCCTGACAATAATCATTGCATGTAAACTATTAATAAAAAATCCATAAAGTCTTTTTGAGAATCAATACTGTGTCACAAAACATCAATATTTGTATTCACCTCTACTATAAGGAATGGTAATGGTTGAAACAAACCAACGTTGACTGTCGGTATAAGTTGCAGGACATTTCTTTTGCCAAAAATCATTTCATGTTGCGGGAAAGGTTTCCTTTCAGTATATAGCCCTCCAGATTGATCTTACCATAAATATTTTATCTCCGTTTTAGGAACATAACAGCATGGATATTTCCTACAGCCAGAGAGGACTTAAACACCTGCTTAAGAGCCTGTCTGAATTAATATGTTCAATAGGGAGACATTAAAAATGGATTTGGTGATGACGAGGCAGCAGCACTCCTCACTGTGCCAGTCAGGTAAGACAGAAAAACAGTGTACTGGAGTCATCGAGTGGAAGTCATATAAAAGCACAAGTAATTCTATCGGAATTATTAAACATGAAGACTAATCCTATCTCTGTCTTCTTGTCAAGACAAAATGATAAAGGTCCTGTTTGATCCAGCTTTTTTCCCCGACAGTTCTGCAGCACGTTCAACCGTCGCCACGGCAGCAATGAAAAGAAACTGTAGGTTTATAAATATATTTTTACTTGAGGGTTGATAAAAAATGTGCTCCGACAAGGTCTGTTTGAAAATGTGTTTTTTTTTTTCAGTGCGGGGCGCTTCGACCAGAAATATATACCGTGTAGATGAACACAAGTAGAGAGTCAGGTGTAGGTAACATTTCAGTGTTTCTCTTTGATTTACTTTGTGCAGATGCCCACGTCAGCATTATGTTCAAACCGCCTTCTTCAGAGCGTCTTCCTCCCACTCTCAAAGTGAGACTATCTAACAGGTCATACGCAGATCCCTCCAATTAATCTCTATCCTCCACCGGCATGCACATTAACAACCAGCCAGTTCATCACAGCATGCAGACATTGTGGATTTCGGTCTCTTTTGGTGGGGATAGAAACGGCAGCGAGAATAGATAATTCCACTTCTTCCGCGGGAGGTAATGAACACAGGTGCGCCCCAGAGACGCACCCTTTAGTTCCCTCCTATATTCACATTTCACTCATGAGTGCATTGCAATATATGATAGGGGGCCGCGTCATTAAATTAGCAAGCAGCAAAAATAAAGAAACAGATCGAGGGGGAATTCAGAATAATGAGTCCCTTTTCACGGAGAGGAGCTTGTGTGACTCACAGGGTGATGAAGTGAAAATAAAGTTGATTTCAATGCTGCCAAGATGAAGGAAATCACAGCCGAAAGCACGTTCCAATTAGTGTCAATGGTGATGGTGTAAAGAAAGTTATGTTATTAGGAGTTCAAATGTCCGAGGACCTCAAATGTCTAACGGGCTTTGGCAAGCAAGCTCAACGTTTAAGAAAAAAACACACTATGTAACAGGCAAGACTTCCATGTTCTGGTCTAGTAAGAAAAGTCTGCACTGAAGAGGGGGAGGCTTATAGACAAGGCCATAAAAACAGCACATTAAACAGCTCTGGAACACAGTTGCCATCTGTGGGTGTTCATTTAGGTGCCGTGATGGGGAGATAGTCACAGATGCAAAATCAACAGGGCGACAGACTGGTGGCTCTGCTCTCGTCAGGTAGCTGCCATCACTGGAAGTGCCTCTCAGACAGAAATGTGCTGCTTTTTCTGTTATATTTATTGTCTTAAATCAAATGAATTAGGGTTATGGATTTTTGAAATGGACAAAACAAGACATTTAAAGAAGTCATCTTCGCCTCTCAGAGCTTGTGTTTGTGTTTGTTTTTTTTCAGGCTGGTCTACCCAACATTGGTAGCTATTCTTATGAAAAATAATTCACCGTAATTCGTAGATATCCATATTGATATAAGTCAATGTTTATTTATTTGTCACGTAACTTGTGTAATGTAGTTATGGCACTTCAGCACTTATTTTAACCCAAACGACGATCTTGTCCAAGTAGTTTTCTTGCCTAAACCTCACTAGGTATTTCATGATCTTTTCCTAAATCTAACTAAGGGATTTTGTTGCCTCAACCTAACCAAGTATTTCACAATATTTTGCTAAACTTAACTAAGTAGTTTTGTTGCCTAAACCTAACTGAGTAGTTTCCTATGAGGGTGAAAGTTTATTCTTAAGAGACTGCATGCAACGAGCAGAAATTGGCAGGAGTCGCTGGCATTCATAGGAAAACACACGGAGAATGAGGCGTGACTTTTTTGGAAGAAACCAACGAACCGTGGAATGAAGATACGTTGTATATTTTGACATTTCATTAACTAAAAGAATGATCAAGTTATAAAAACAATTATCGACAGATTAATGGGTAATGAAAGTAAGCGTGTCTTGTTTTTTATGTTAATGGTCATTAACCAAGTTTAAATGATATATTAATACATCAACTCGATGGTTTATTTATATATTGTATCTATTGTTAGTATGTGTAATTGTATAGCATTGCTATCAATATATCAAATGATACATTGTCCATAATACGGACCCACAAAGTGATATACATATTATTATATATATTGAGTATATATAGTACAATGTGAGTATATTTTGAGTTTGTTTTTAATTATCTTGCTTTGGAAATTGAAAATATAATGGGAAAGAAACATTCAACTATACATTTACGAGAAATGAAGTCAGCTCATGAGGGATGACTTTTGCTGAGTGCATGTATCCTCAACGCTGTTTGAGCAGATTTTTTATGTGTTCCTCGCCTACGGTGCCGGGTTGATTGTAAAAGCCGGTCAGCCTCGCTCGTGTACCTGCTCCATGTTGAGCTCAGATAGTCTGCAGCCCCTGCGCACAACAAGCAGCTCCAGATAAATCCGAAAATGAGAACCAGTGCACACAGACACACTACACGTCTGCAATTAGGAAGCGTGATCAATAATGTCAAAGCCTGTGCTTGTGCCGAGAAGCATTACATCGACGTGGCCAGTCAAAAAGAAGAAAAAAAAACTCAGCTCCCCGCGGTGTTGTTTATGCAGCATTTTTGCTAGATAACCTCATTGGACACAAATCACTCTCCGCAGCCACAGTGGATTTTCACTTTTAGAAGCGAGCATGTATCGCTGTTATGAAATGAGAGAGACAGCGCATGCTTCACTGGGGACGCCATTACATAAGGGTGATTGAGTCAAATCAAGCTATTGTGGCTCTGCCGCCTGTCACAAACAAATCGGTAGAAGCCAATCATCTTCTTCGGGAAGCGCTCTGTAAAATTTCCGCTCCAGAAGTCAGCGACTGAACCGGCATTTTTCACATACATAACAACTTTAGACTTGACAAGTTAAAAGGCAGACAGGAAAAGAACACAGCGTTTTCATAATGGCAGCAGCATAATTACATACATTTCCCACCCAATATGGCACATTAGCCAATCGTGAGAGTCCACAGTCCATTTTGAAGTGTAGTGATAAATCTGCTTTACGGGTCTGGAGATATCAGCTGCAGAAAGCATTTATATTTATGTTAGACGGCGAGATAATACTGGACTCATCATTCATCATTCATGTATGTAATGCATAACTAATGAACTAACGCCTCTCAGTAAGCAGAACGGTGCTTGTTTATTTCCATTTTTCCTTTCCATTCCACTCGCTCCTTTAATCTGTCAACTGGCATGTATCGGATGATTTCGTTCAACAACAACACACAGATATAACAATACAATTTAAAAAAAGAAACAATGACTCATGTTCCACCCCCTGTTTGTGGCATAAATATACCTTTGGGTAATGTCTGTGCCGTAGCATATAAATGTTTGCATTCAGTTTGATAGAGAAAAAAAAGACGTGCTGTTCTGCTTTCAGAGAGGCTCAGAAAATGAACGGGTCTGACGTTAACTTTTATGTAACTGGAATCCAGCTAATGTGGTTGCATATCAATTAATGCGTGAAGTCACTGTGAAATAACACTTCTTAATTCATGATATTAAGCGTGAACTAATCACATTAAAGTCATAGTGATTGGATCATTTGTTATTGGTGAGCAACAGGAAGTCAGACACATCCTGCTTTAATTCATGCACTAAATCATCACGAGTCATGCATTAGTTTGGCACTGCTCCAGTACATTCTTTGTCTCCTGTCTTCATAACCTCCACCGGGAGGATCATGCGACCGGTCGCATATGTTCGTGCGTGCACGTGTCCTTGACTGTGCACCTCTTTGTCTGTCCACAGACAGTTGTGGGTTGTATTCATTCAATTACACAATACAGCATTAGTCGTTGCAGACACACCTGGCGAAGATCTGGACTCTATTGAGTGCACCTTTCTACTAATATAGTGTTGCCTTGGTCACAAACCAAAGTTTGGACCGGCTGGTTCCCCGTACGAACACTGCTATCCCTGGAGCCATGCTGCCAGCATCACTCAAAACCATATTTTTATGCAGGGGCAACCAATATCAAGCCTTTGTCTTGTTTTATTGCTTTAAGAACTATCTGTCCATCAAAACAAATTGACAGTTAATCCTCTCTAACAATCACAGGAGAGCATTTACAAATTCAGTCTAAAACACACTAATCACCTCGCAGCCTGAACTGAGCATTCCCAGTAGTGTACAACAGTTCTGATATTTATAGCCCATGTGAAAGTCTTGAGGGGATACAATAGGCTTATATAGTATAAAAAAAACCTCTAAGGAAGTTAGGTTACTTGTGGACCTGCTTCCTCGGAGGATAACTGACTTTTTAAACCATCTTGAGGGGAAAGAAGTGTGTGTGCGAGTGGGAGTGATGGGACTTTCTAGGTCAAGGAAAGCGAATCCCAGGAAAGCTTTTACTTTGAGCAACACAATTTGCTTATCTTGAGTTGCCAAAGCCATAATCACATTGTCACTCTGCAAGGCGGCACTATTTATAGGCTTTTCTATTCATATAAACAGCAAATTACCACGAAAAGTAATCATCCTCCAAAGTCATAAAGCAAGCCGGACCATGGACCTCGTCGCCGTCCTCCTTTGGAGACGGCTTACTGTTTTGGGGGATTTTAAACATCACTTTGACTTGAATACTGAATGTGTTGTTAAAAAAAAAGAAATTACAGACTCATCTCCACGTTTTGAGTGGCTGCATGTGGGAAAAGGTGACATAGTGGCTCAGTTGTTGCAGCATTTGCATATTTTACCACATTTGTGCGGTTATCTTTTGGATGTTGTCCAAACACACGCGGGTCGTTCCGGGATTTAGAAACATTATTTTGCCCATAAATGTGAGTGTGAGTGGCCCGTCAATCTGTGTCAGCCCTGTTATTAAGTCCTGCCCGGTGCATGTTGGGAAACAAGCCTCTGCAAACAAACAAGACAATGAATAATTTACAGTATAGAAAGGTTTGCCACAGTCATGCCACTCGTATTAGCTAAATGCCATCACAGCCATTCTTCATTTTCCTCTGTCTGTTTCACTTGTCATTTTGTATTGTTATGAAATGCCAAAATGTCTGCAGGATTTTTAGCATTAATTTACTCACACACTCCCTCAGTCTTAAAATGATTATGAATGCCATTACGCCTCTTAAGCCCTTTTTTATTGGTAAACAGCATGCACATATTCAGTGTTTTTGTTGTTGTTGTTTTGAGACTCCTGGTCAACTAGTCTGTGGTAAACAATTGCAGATGCTTCACGGCATCTATATGCTGTCGCAGTGCTTTATACACAGATGTGCATCTCAACATTATACAGAAAATAGGAACAGTCATTTGGTTTTATGCACTTTATGTTGAGTGTTAAAGGACAATTACAGTTTTTCTTTTCAACACAGGTCTTATTCTTATAACCTTGGATTGACGTTTGTTCAAATTACGAAGTAGCTAGCGGAACAGAGGCTAGCCAGGACGTCACGACACAACGTCATTGTGATTTTCCTTTAAAGCTACTATGAGGAATTTTCATTCCGTGTTGATTTCGGCGGTCCCCGTGGACAAGAGCAGCAGTGTCTCTGAGTCTGAGTGGAAGGAGTTTTTGTTGAACCTGCATGATTTTTTTTCTGATTTTTTTATTTGCCTGGAGCGCATCCGCTAAGGAGAGCCAATGGAGGCCAGCAATAATCATGTGCATCCTAAATATCCTTATAGCCTAAGCTAAGCTTACTGAATAATATTGTGAGGTTTGGACTTAATACCATGCCACAGCTCAGTGTTATCATGGCTCATGGGTCAGGTAGGACGGCCCCTGAGCAGAACCTTCCAGCCCCAAGGAGGTCAGAATTGGCAATCATTGCAAAAGACTGTTTCATAACCAGTTCAAATTTCCTCATAGTGACTTTAAACTAGCTGACTGCCTCAGACATGCACAGTTCCACACGAACATAATACATTTGGCGTAACGTATAGATGTTTAAATAGAATGAGCTTCTTTCTGAGCTTATTGGGAATTCAAGGCCCTATTACAGTAAATCAAACAGCTCTTCCTCCATTTTAAGCTGCCACATCAGTTTGAGTTTTCTGGAGTCCCAACAAGGTATCGCACAGCACTTAACAAGTGCTCCTCCAATGCTCTGCTGTAGACTTGAATGGACAGCCTGTAACCTTACGTTTCATTGGATTCTGTGAGTGCCTGTGCCAGGCATTAAGCTAAATGACTTCTATTCCCCCCCTCCAAACACTGTAATAGTGTTTAAGGACCTCTGTTCGCCAAAGGTCAGTATCTGTCAAAGACATTGGCAGTTAAATTAGAAATACGCCAGTCTTACTCTCGCTGGAACGCTTGTGGTGGCGGGTGGTCCCATCAGGTGTATTAGCCAAAGTGCAGGGACAGAGCTTGTTCCTCAAAATGAGCGTTTGAGTTTGTAATAGCATTTTCTCTTCATACATCAGGGACAAAGACTCTGACCTTGTCTCAAGTCGGCGGAAACTCGGAAGGTTAAAGAGAATTTATAGGTTGAAAGTTTTTAGTGTCGTCTCCATCAGGTAGAACCAGAAGGAAATGTAATTTTTCATGCTTTGTGTCTGATATTGCGAGGAGAATGTTGTGGTCCTTAGGGCAATGCACTCCACAGGTCCTAAAAAAGAAGTAGAAAAAAACGAAATGAGAAATGTAGGCCCAAATTTTCTATTTAGGCAAGTAATGATGATGTGTCACCGGCTCCAGGAGAAGGCCGACGTAGAGGGTAGAGGAGAAGGTGAGACTCAAGGGTTGGTTCGGAGGCAGGGGGGGTTGCAGAGTGGCTAAATGCAATTTCCCAACTGCTGATTTTAACATTGAGAGAATAAAAAGGATTTCTAGAGCCGTTTCAATGAAGGTGAGTACTTGCAAAGTGGATAAAAGGAGTCAGACATTGAGCACTCTACATTTTTGGCTACAACATTTTTTTAAGCCTAAATCCAATCCCAATTGTCCAATTGTTCCAAAATTTGGTGCACAAAGTACTCTACCTATTGAGCATCGCTCGCCTGTAACATTATTGAACTCTCAGTGGACAGTAAGTGAGAAAGAAAAATAGACCAAAGATATCATTATTTTATTCTTATTCAAGGTCTGCTTTTGAACCAGGTTGCAAATAAGTCAGATTGTATAGAAGTCTATGAGAAAATGACTCTACTTCTCTCTTGATTTATTACATCAGTAAACATTTTAAACATGAGTTTATGGTCTCAATCTCTAGTTTCAAGTCTTCTTCAATACAGCATGATGTTCATTTAGTAAATGATGGTCCATTTAGAGTCAAATAGACCATAAAGCAGAGTATTCTTTATTCTTTACCTCTATGATTGACAAGTCGCTACCAGAGCCGTGTACGGCTTCTCAACGCCACTCCTCCGCTGTCCAAATATGGTCACTTCCGTTCACTGGTTGCAAAAAATCAAGATGGCAAAGGCCAAAATGCCAAAATCGAGGCTTCAAAACGTCAGTCCACAAACCAACGGGTCACGACGACTACGTCCACTTCTTATATACAGTCTATGGTTTTAACCAGTAGACCACCGGGTTTCCCCGTAAAGAAAATGGTATTTTAAGCCAATTTGGAGAGAAGCGGCTACGGAATAAATGCAATGTACAACACCTTCCCAACCCTAAGTTAACCTGAAAACCTTCCTGTTAAGAATCACCAAACTGCACACCTCTGTAATCCCACGGCACCGAGACTTTCAAACCGACTCAAGCTGAACTTGCAGAGCTGCGTCGCACAAAGGCGGTCTTTGATCTGGAGCGGCTGTTGAACTCCTTATCAGACAATGGTGTGACAAGAGCGGAAAAAGCTCTGAGGTAATCTTTGTTATTCTGCTAGAAGTAGTGTTGCCCACAGGGAGAGGATTCCCAGGCTGTTTAATCAGCCATATTAATCATACATTATTTATTACAATTACAAGAGCTGCTCTGTGTGCAGCAGTGTAGCCTTGGCCCTCGAAGGCGACGGCATGAAAAAGAGCGTGTGAATAGATTAAATTGAGCCTTCGGTGCTTCTCGAAAGAACAAAAAAATGTATCGTTCAGGACCGAGCGAGAAGACATCTTTCTATCAGCCCAACATGATGTCAGACCAGAGGCGAAACGGAACGACACACACACACACACACACACACACACACACACACACACACACACACACACACACACACACACACACACACACACACACACACACACACACAGAGGTTACTGCTGTGTGGTGTGCATCGCACAAAATGTCAGAAGTGCCCCCAAGAGCCTGCACTCCTCGGCAGTGTTGGCGCCAGGTTGGAGGCATCAAAGTCGATCATCTCTCTTCAAATAAAAAGGCGCGGCGGGGAACGCGGTAATTAACAGGGCGAACCTATGGAAAAGTGCAGCGCCTCCTTCGCCGCTGCCGGCCGCTCGGGTTCGCCGCCATACTTCTTTTTTTCCCCCCGAGGGGCCGGCAGCGTCTGCCTTGCCAAACACAAGGCAGTGCAGAGAGCTCGCCATTACAGGTATTTCTCCAGGCCATCCATCACCGTGACACGGCATTCGCTGAGGTATGCTTAGGTGAGCCTGATTAAAGCCAAGGATGCCTCCCAACCCACTCGGAAAGGAAAATGAGAGGGGCCCCCATGCTCCATCCATCTCCCCGCTGCTTTATTCATGCGCTATCTGGTTCACTGGCTTCTGCTTCGTGTTCCCACTCCATTACCTGAATTCTACAGCAGGTGCTGGTGAATTGTGCATGTGTTATTATATGTTCCGCGGCGCCTTCCTCGACCTGCTTTTTGTGTGTGTGTGAGTGTGGATGATTGTGCATGGAAAGATTAACAGCTAGCCATCTCACAACATCTCCCTTTCAAATAATAAGTCATAATAAGTAAGAGGATATCATCGAATTATTATCTAACAATATTACATTTTAGACATCCCTGTAGATCCGAGGCTTGCAGATTCTTTTTTTATGTTACCTCAACTATGCTTTACTCTAGGTATTACCTGTTTGTTTCAATCTTTCTTTAGCTCATTTTGTTGTTGTTTATTTATTTTCAGAACTTTTACTTCAGTTAAAAAAGCAATACCACAGTGTACAAATACACTGTTACAAGTAAAAGTCCTGCATTACATTTTTACTCAAAATTACAAAAGTATAGGCATCACAATATACTTAAGTTGCCAAAGATAAAAGTATTCATTGTGCAGAGTGGCCCATTTCACAATATACTTTGGATTATAACTATTGTTGCATACATCTATACATCCCTTTAATGTTGATGGTTGGGCTAATTTTGATCAGTCTATATACTGCTGGGTAGACTGTGGATCAATAAAGTCGTATCTTATCTTAACCTATAATGGTACATACTTTATTTTTCAATAATATTTTGTATTCTTGGTCTGAAAAAACTACAGCATTGGCCTCTGAGTTGTAATGGAGTAGACGTTTTAAGTAGCAGAAAGTAGAAATACTCACGTAACCTCAAAATGATACTTGAATAAATGTGCATTTTTAGAAGTAGTAGTAGTTAGAAGTAGTAGTAGCAGTAGTTTCATTATTAGTATTATAATAATTAAAGAAATACACAACATACTTTTCTGCAGATTTTTCCAAATGGAGAAACTCAATAATCTTCCGTCTTAAGCTTAACTGTCTTAAAGCCATCCTGTGTTGCAGTTGCTGAGGACAAATGAAGGGTTCAACTAGAGGCTTACAGATTTAAAATGTTTACCGTGTGCTCCAGGACTAGATTTATCGGTGCTTTAAAAGTAATCAGTGAAAATTTAAAAATCAATTCTGAACGGTTAATCCGGGAGGAGATGCCTGTATTGAAATGGTGTGATTTTTGTCTGCTTTTACCAATAAGGATCTGAGGCGCTGCAGTCAGAGCAAGGTGGAAATAGAAATGTGTGACTTGGTTGTTAAATAGAGAGCGACAGCAGTGAAGCATGCAGGCTTTATTTAGGAAATCTGCAATTGGAAAAACATGTTGAAAGGACAATCTCTTAGCTTTTTGTCTTTAATAACTGAAACAGTGAAATAACTAATTGTTCATCATTGTGATCATTTTCCATTCCACCTTTAAGGTGCTACTTTACAGATCCGGAGAATATCTATGATTGAGGGATTGCCTCTACATGGCTCGGCTGTGCTGGGCGTAACTATGAATCCCATTGCTCGTCTTGGCAAGACCCGCCCTGCGTAGCTGCTTGAGGCAGAGACGAGCGGTTAAGGTTAGGCATTGGCCTCAAGTAATTAGATTCAGGGCATATGACCCGAACAAATCCGGTTACCGGTACCTCAGCAATCTTAGCGCTTGAATGCTGCACAGGGCGGGTCTTGCCAAGAAAAGCAGTGGGATTCAGAATATGCCTGAGCTGGTTGCCAACTAACTAAAGGTGCTAACAGCGCCAACAGTGCAAACAACAGCAACAGTGCTGAGAGAGTTAACAGTGCTCACCTAAAGCGGGAACTAGAGGGTGGGCGCTACGCTTCGGCCGTGTCCACACTACTGCGTTTCCCTTTTAAAACGCATATCTTTTGCTACGTTCACACTGCATTCCGCACTACGCCGGAGTTTTAGAGCACCGAAAATGGAGGAGTTTGGAAACAATGACGTAGGCAAAGAAAACATATGAGTGTGGATGTAGCCTTCCTTGAAGACGATTTTTGTAATTCAAGCACCTTTGAAATCAAATCACAATTTTGTTTATTATATATTGTATTTTACTTTATTTCTTTGTTTGATTTGTTTCGATTGAAGCGTTTCAACACAGTTAAAGGGGTCTGGATAGCTGTGGACAATCAGTGTAACAAAGAAGGGGAGAACATCGTCACATCGCTGACTGAGTAACATTAAATTGCACTCGTATCTCTGTGACACAGTCGCAACGATTAAAACTAGAAGGTTAAGCTTTTTGCATTTCATTTTGTTAGGCCAAGTGGGAGCGAGCATAGGAACCGGACTGGGTCTAACACCGAACCCTGAGGAACTCCACAAGGTAATGCGTGCTGAAAAAGTAGCTTCCTTCAGCTAGTGGGAATGTTGTGGTGGTTTGAGCTGAGGCGGTTTAGTGTTTCCCTTTGATGTCGGCCCACAGATCTGAAGCGGCCCATTAAGAGTATGTGTCGTCAAATGGCGCATTAAGATTTAATAGGATTAAAATTGAACTTTCAACCCCAATCTGCTGCCCAAAATAACATAGTCAGCTGTAACTGGTATAAACACGACTGTTTCTGTGTGTGTGTGTTGCTCTGACATCTAGATGGAATATTGGCTTAAAACCAATACCTCACAGAAAACTTGATCTGTATCCAGATTTATTTTTGAAGGAGCTATTGTACTGTGAAAGAAAAAGGTGGTGTTTTACCCATTGTAAAATCTGAGGCGTGGAATTTCAGGGGGGCAAGTGATTGACACCGTACACATTGCAGATCCTATCAGAGATGAGAGAGATGATCCCTCAAAAATGTATTAAAAAAAGCCCCATTCCGTGATGCAGGCAGGTCAGGTGGAGTGATTAACCTTTTTGGCACACAATAAATGTAAATGCCCTTGAATTAATGCACTGATTGGATGTGGGCATTGGGAGCGTGCTGATTTCATAAGTCAACCTTGCTGTAACATCATCAGCGTCATCAAATAATAAACATTTCTGCTTTGTTTTGCCACTCCTGTAAGATAGAAAATCAAATATTCCGTGTTGTGCTACCCCGTAAGACTGCATTTTATGGAGCTTGTTGGATGCTTTTCAATTTGTAAAATTGAAACGAGAAACTTGCCAGATTAATACAGCTTACCTGTGTGGATCAGTGAGGCTTTCTTATTCAGCACTCGCCAAACACGTGGGAGTGACTCAGAGAAAGTCGTGCGGAAGTCGAGGTCGATTAACTTTTTCTTTTTCTCTCGTTTTTTTTCTGCTTCTAATGAGCTGTTTCATCTCAAGGGGCTTATCCTGCTACTGAAGTGAATAAAGCTCGCGTAATGTATGTTTGGAATTCAAAATGAGTTTAATTTCCTTTCCCGGCGGTGAAATGTAGTACCTTTTGTTCGGGGATCGATTTTGATCTGAATTGTGCAGCCGAGGTGACAAAATATTCAGTAGACGAAGAGGGAAGTGTCCCTGATTCTGTCAGCTCTTATATTGAAAGGCACTACACACAAAGCTGCCTCTGGCCTATGATGGTTGTATGAATGGACGGGTCGGGGAGTCTGAGCGCGTGCGGTTATGAATGTCAAGATGAACTTTAAAGACACGATTACAGTACCAACGGAGCGTTTACCGGGTAATGGGTGGAGCTCCGACTTCTTCAGGTTCGACACCGATAGCGATACCTGGGTTTGAGTGTCGGCTCGTACCGAGTATCGATCCGACACCAGTGTTTAACTGATAAGCTGTTTGCCTCCCTGTGTGGAAGAGACTGGGATCCTGTGAAAAGCATCTGACTTAAACATTGCTTTCATAACTTTGTAAAACAAAATGTAAATATATATATATATGTATATATATATACATATATATATATATGTATACATTTAAATGTAATGAATAATTTAAATTAAATAATAAAATTACATATGAAATAAAAAATATATTTATAAATGATGAATAAAAACAGAAGAAAACAGGAATTACAATTAAATGTAAACTTTTTAAATGCACAAACAAATTGGTCCAAACTATAGATTCCATCCATAAGGTATTTTGTATATAAAAGTAGTACTGAATTGAATAAATCATCCCCAGTTTCACCGATACCCGATCAAGCTATTGGAGTCAGTATCAACCCAATATTCCATATCCGTTGTCAGTATTGGTATTGCTGTGGATATTTGTGCACAGCTAGTAATTGGTGGGTTTTTTTTAAGTCCCAAACTCCACTACTATAATAAATAATGAATATTTGCCAGAGTTCAAAACATTTTCCTGTATCACAATCGTGATTGTTGGCTTCTTTCAGGGGGAGGCTTCCTCTCACATTAACAAATGTTTAATATGATTTTCTTTTTTTCAGGTGGGGGGGGGGGGGATTCCTTTTAAGCACATCAGGATTCTTTTGGCAAGTGGCAGAGGACACAAAGTGTAATCCTCTAATGACAGCCAGGCCCCGGCTCCCATCTTACTGTGAAGGGTTGTAGCTACAGCAGATCCTGTTAGTTTCAATTTTCTTACTGCTGCTGAGCACAGCAGACTGAGCAGAATGATAAGGGACCAGAATCCAGCCTAATCCTTCCACCCCCCTCCCACACCCCAAACCCCACCATGTCGCTGTTTCTCAGACTAACTAACCTCGACCAGTTGATCTGCCATCACGCCTGGCCGAGGGAAGACCTATCAGACTTTAGAAGGGGCAATTTGTGGTTCAGCACCGTAAATACTAAACATAATGTAGACAGAGTTAGCACACAGAACAGCAGAGATTACAATAATTCCATAATCCTGATTCAGCCAATAGTTCGCTCCTCCGGGTGTGATGTGATTTACATTTCATACATCGACAGATTCTCATTTCTTACTAAGACGCAAGCAGGGGTGGGGAAAATAAATAAATAACAAACCCATTTTGTTCTCTCCCCCCCCCCCCCATTCTGTTTCTGCTTTACCTTCTTCCCAAGCAGCACAGAGGGTTTGGAAGAAAAAAAAAGGCATCCTCACTAAAGCCTTCCTTTGGTGTATTTGACATTATGTGGCAATGCAGAGATGGCAGTCTAAGCAGCATAATCTGGACCCCCTACCATCTGCCTGGGATATGACCCGCACTTATATGCTTCAAGGAAATATAGCACACAGAAATGTTACTGCAATTGCAATGTATGATTTATTTATACTTTTTTTATTTTTTTGGTGTGTTTTATTTTTTTGTCATATGCAGACTGGCACACCTTATTTCTTTTGGTGCATAAATGCATGCAACAGAATGGGTGCACTTTACTTTAATGTAGCAGCATGCTTCGGAATTCGGTGCCACTTCACTGTTGAGCTGGGGAAACATTTTTATGTGAGTGATTCACCTTGAATGAAAACAAGTGGAGCTCAGTGCTAAACAACATATTTTTTTGCGTTGGTTTCCCCCCCCCACTTCCTGTTTATTGCAATTCATTTGACTGCTGTCAAGGCCGTTTCATGTGCGCATCAGCGTTTGAATCTTTTGACTCAAAGGGAGCACCTCTTGTCTGAACCAGAAACTCTGCAGGAAGCTCGGCAGAGGAAGGCAAACGACCCAGAAACAGACCTCGCTCGCTCATGCGTGTGTGTGTGTGCGTGCGTGTGCGTGTGTGTTTTGAGCGCGTGCGTGCGTTGTGGAGATGGAGTGGAAAACAACGGGTTGATGTAGATCAGAAGAGCCATTTCCGAGTGTGTTATTTGTATTCATACAGTACGTTGAGTGAGGTGAATTATTCTTGAGGAAAGTGGGAGAGTCACAGACATTACAATGTGTTTGTTGAGAACAATGCACTATTGTTTGGACATTTTGAATGTAGATTAAGTAATTGTTCCAGAGCAGCACATTAGAAAATGGAAACATAAACGATGAATTGATGTAAATAATGAATCGAAATAATGTAGAACTCCAACAATATGTTAAACAGTTGGCTGCCACATTAATCCCCATCCCTACTTTGGATACATGGAGTCACTAAATTATCATTACACTTCTCACAATGTCCTTCTTTGCCAATTCTGAATATTTTAACGTATGGATGCAATGCTGCTTTGCTGCAAACTCTCATATCTCAGATTACTCAACTAACAGGACTACACACTTTCAACTGTATTACCATGATATGAAAAAGGTAACTTCTTGTATGCATTATTATTATCTCCGCCGGGAGCATCATGCCATCAATCGATTGTGTGTGTATGTGTGTGTATGTGTGTGTATGTGTGTGTATGCGTGCGGTCGTTTGTGAGTGTGCATCTATGTGTCTGTCCACAGCTAATCTCGCATTCGGCTGCAGCAAACTGCATAATATTTTTGGGTGCCCAATTATGGCTGCATGCTCGAGGGCCTCTCGTGGTTGCGGTGACTCACGCTTTGTCATAACACTTTTCATTGCCTGTTTTCATACATGCCGCTGACTGCCTCACGCACGACTCTTAAAGGGGCCCCACGGCTGAGTGCAATTCCGATGTGATTTGTCCGACTGAAAATGTGAAAGACAAATTTTTCTTTTGAGAAATTCAAGGCAAATAAGAACCACATAGAGCTTCTGACTCGATACTGCCTCCATAGTGCCGCAAGGGACCAAACTGCGTTTTGCAATTAGTGCAAAGTTGATCGAGACAAAGGAAATCAATAATTAAAAAAAAAATTGGCAAAAATGTGCAGCCTAAAAAGTCATAATTATAAAGGTTCAAGAAGATTTCAGCCCTACTGAGTTGTGCGGAGTCCGGGGACTGTGTGTGTGTGTGTGTGTGTGTGTGTGTGTGTGTGTGTGTGTGGTGTTAGGGACTGCCGATGGCCGTAATGTGACAGCTCTCAGGAATGATGGACCACTACACAAAGGATTTCGCGGCAGCTGGTTGTCTGCCCGGTCTGGGGGGGAGGAGGGGGGTGAGGTGAGCGGGTGAGGTGAGCGGTGGTTCTCCCTGCCCTCGTTTCTGACCAGGTGTCACCCTCCTCCCTGTACGGTGGGCCGTTGAGGGCCAGTGAGTTTTTTCACACTGGAGCTGTGTCCTTGAAGCAGAAAAACCAGCCGGCCCACTCAGACCTGTGAGAACGCTCTCCCTCACAGAGCCTGTGCCATCACATCGGGCTCGGTCGTGAGGCGTTGACGAGCCTCGATTCAGTGCTCTCAAGATCTATTATAAGCTCTGAGCTTGAAAAGCGTGCTCCCTGCTCTCACAGTCGGTCTCGTCGAGGCAGCACGTCTCAATTAATTCTCCAGATTTTGCATCTTTTCGCCGCATCCCAGATGCTTTGTTTTTGGGGATGTTGGCCTTAGTGAGTTTTCCAAGTGGGCCCCACCCCACAAATTCTCTAATCACGAGGTATTCCCAAATATTGTTTCAGAGAAGCGTTTCATGGGACACGGACAGCACAACGCAGACGGGATGTTCCACACGTCCCGCATTGAGAGAAAGAAGAAGAAAAAGAAAAATTTACCACAGAGGGATAAAATATTCATGATGCGTTTGGAACAAATCCCATCAAAACTTCAGTGAGGGAGGTGACAGTGTCAGCTGTGGGGAAGTGCAAACTGCAGGCGGAAAAAAAAAGTGTTGGAGAGACAGGTTTCTCTACTGACACCTAATGGTTGTAGCGATGTGAGGTATTCAAAAATATCTAGACATAACGCATACGTCTCAATCCTCACAACATCGAGGGTGGCCCGAATAGATCCACTTTTACAGCGCCTTTGCCTCTGACACCTTTCTTTTTTCACCTCCTCCTATAAATAACTAGCAGCCGCCTTTTCGCTTTTTATTTTCTCACACCTTTTGTGCACTGCTTTATTTATGGGAAGAAAACAGAGTGGTTGTATTTTACCAGTTGCTAGTGCTCATCATTTAATCAGTAACTTGTCAAAATCTATTTGCTTCGCGCTGTTAATCCGAGCCAATCATGCTACTTTTGGACTGCGAAATTAAATAAATAAATTTGAAAAATGATGACCGAATGTAATAAATGTATAATCCCACAATTAAGCATGTCAGATTAATTCTTAAATAAACCGCTACGTTCAAATGCATGGCCTGTCACCTTGCACACCAACAACACTGTGATTCTGAGCCCCACCCCCCCAAAAGAAAATAGAACACGGCGCCTGACGTTTCAAGTCCTCGAAGGTTAATTATTCAAGAATTCCCCCTCTTCTCTCTCAAGAAGCCCAAGCGCAGCAGGATGGCGCAGTGTGCTGCAGCTTCTTCCTTATTCCCTCGGTGGGTGTCAGAAGTTTAAAACCCACCGTTCGACTGTAATTGAAATGCACACGTTGTCTTGAAGTCTGGCGCCTTCAAGCCAAAGGAAGACAGCAAAACACACGGCACAAACATAACCTCAGATGCTCTCCCTCTCGGTGAGTGTCGCCGATGTGGTTCTAATCAGCGACAACGCTAATCTACTCTTTCTTATTTCGATTATGCATGCATTGTGAGTGTGAATTATGTGTGTAGATTAGTTGGTTCGTCTGATTAAAGATTAGAAAACACACCGGCACTCTATAATGAATGTGTTGGACATGTGAAGAACAACACAGCAATTAGAAATAATCAGTACAGTTTAAAAGAAACATAAATAATAAAAGCGATTAGGATCCATATATTATTTGTATAAAAAAAAAGAAAGAAAAGATGGATTAGAATAAAAACAGAAATAGGGGCAAACGTGAAACAGACAAAACTCCACCAAAAATCATCTTTTATTCCGCATTCGTGACATTTCTCCCAAAACCCAGTCTCTTCTCATCCTGAACAGTCGAAACTACATGCAGAAAAATGATTTTGATACAAGAGGAAAAGCAAAACTGTAGCACAGACTGCAGCATCAAATGGACCACTGGCAACAACAGGTCTGCTCACATGCTCACAATGTCAACAATAGGCCCCCAAATGGCACTTTAATTCCCAATCCACGAAACCCTTTCTTCATATTAGCTGCATATACCTCATACGCTTCATTGCATCCTTTATGAGACAACAAAGGTTTTCACACAAGGCCGTGTCGACGACCATTTGAGCGTTCAACACCATCGGCTCAGCAAGTGAAGCTGATTTCAAAATGTGGCTCTTTCTGGTCCTCAATAATCAGGAGGTCTAAGTTGTTGACCTTTGTAGTTTTACTGGAAACAGCAAAAACAGTATTGTACGACAAATTTCACCGATTATAACGACAAATCAGAAACAATAAGGTAGTACAATAAATAATATTAGATCAAAAGGAAGTGTAAAAAAAAAGAAGAAAATAATAAAGGAAGAAAATTTAGTAGCTTCAACATAGGAATACCAGTAATCACAGTAACATACAGCGGTGGAACAAGTAGGAAAAAGTTGCAATATTACAGTGTAGAAATATTCTGTTACAAGCAGGGGTGAAGGGAGGCTAAATTGAAGTTCTTCGATCTTCATCGCTTCATATTTTTCTCCTCCCGTCCTCATCTTCACGCATCCCAATCTTTTTTTACCCGATTTGTATAGAAAGACATCATGTAAAGCAACAGAAAATGTATTTGAGAACGGCGACCAAACTTTCAAAAATGATAACTGCTTTTCCTTTGAATCAGAAGAAAAATGACAACCAAATCAACAGCAGTTGTAGAGCAAACCAGCAACCCGAGTTAGAAAAAGTCATTTCACATGCTCTCCGTGTTGCTGGAATAAAACTGAACAAGAAACGACTGGCTGCCAAAAACCCACAGCTCTCGATATCAGACAGTCAGCTGCAGCAGAAGCCAACGTCTGCCAGCAGTAGCCTAACTGAGCAGTTTTGGAAAAGGCAGCGAGCACGGATTAAAAACCTGCAGGTCCGTGCTGGACACCAACACACTGACGATGGACCAATTCAGAGGCAGTTTATCTGAAAATTCAACGCGTTCTCATCCCAACTCGTCGCATACCACTGAGGCTCGGTCAGACCCTTCTGGCACCACTTTCTAAAGCACAGGGTCGCTGGAAAACACATGGATTAACATGGATTCAAACAAAAACACTTGCTTTGGTTTAGATAACAAAAACCATCACTGTTTAGGAAAAACATCATGGTTGGACTTGAAATAACTACGTCAACTAAAAGTAAAACACAAACAATAAAACATTAGTGCGGAAAACACTACTAACGTAAGTTTAGGACACGAACGCCGGTATTGAACACTGGTCTCCTGATTGAAAGTCCTGTGTTTGTATGGACACATCCACTGTGTGTCTTTTTTCAGTTTCCATACTACGTCTTCACGCTCCCGGAGCATTTCCTCTAAACGTCCAATAATGACGTGGATGGGTTTACATTGGAGTTATTTGAAAGCCCGCTGCGTCTCATACAGACGCTAATCGGTGCCTCGCGGGAACGAGAGCAGGCTGGAAAAGTAGAACGGCTCTCGGAGAGCGCAGACAGCGCTCCACTCTCAGTTGACTGTTTTTGAGTTACGACTCTAGGGGGCGTTCCCCTTGATTCCGACACAAAACGAAGGCAGCACAAATACCCTATGTTGCATGTATAAGCAAGCAGATAAACACAACCCTCCTCGGCAGAGCTAACTATTTGTTGTTTGTGTGAACCAACGTTAGCCGATGCATTTACTTGTTGAAACGCGATCGTGATGGGTTGTTGTGTGTGTGTGTTTTTCTCGTACCGGTACTACAGGATTCAACACTGACTCTTTAGTGGTACGGAGTAGCGGACCGTACCGGTCTACTTTCACCTCTGCATTACAATTTGAAGGAACAAAAGTATTAGCATCTATATGTAACTCAGCCTGGTACTACTTAAAGTACCAAAAGTAAAAGTAGGCTACCCATAATTAAGAAGTACATATATAGTGGATTATAATTAGTTATGCATTAATGCAGAAGCTACGTCACTTTGATGTTGCAGCTAGTAAAGGTGGAGCTCATTTAGACTATATTGAAGGGTTGCCTAAGCTATAATTATATATCGTAATGTATTCATTGATTTAAGAAGTAGAATAAAATGGAAATTGTACAATAGCCTACTACAAAATTGTTTAGTTGCCAACTGATTATATTCCACCACTGCATATATATTACAAAAGAGTAGCCTAGTACAGTTGTATCACATTAGCTTGGTTATCAGTAAACTGATCGCAGCAAATAACAAACAGCTAATAATGGTGCCGACAGCTAATGTTCCAACACAGAGAACCGGATACATTTCGGAAGCAGGGCCCCATTCATTCCTATGAAAGTCGCTCAGTGGTGCATGGACCAAAAACTGTTCAAGTTCAGATCAAATTTGCTGGATTCTCCAGGAATCTTCCGCATCAATGGACCCAAAGAACAAGTGCACTAGCGCTTCCTTTGACCCCGTCTCCTAGCCTTCGGTCCAGCCTCGTTCTCGGGCTCATTTACATGAAAAGTAACTCTGGATTTCTCTTTCCCGATGTAAGTCAATGGGAAAAAAAGTATTTTTGGGCCCCATGGTATCACGTGGTTCGGCCACGATGTAAACATTTGGTTGAGATCCCAGCGCACTTCCTGGGTGTCGGTTACACTGCAAATTCTATGGAACAGTGCCAGCAGTGGTTGCCACTAGCAACCCAACATTCGACTGAAACAAACCGCCCGTGGCAGCACAGTGGGCGTCAAGCCCTCCATTTTATTCTGCAAATATTCCCTTTCTTCTCTTTCCACTCCACAAATGATCATATAGGCTATTTAGAAGAAGTTCTGTCAGACCGTAACTCTTAAACCTGCTGACAAAACGGTAGCTGAGAGCCTCAAAGGCAGTTGGGTAATGCATGCAATAAAAATCACCTGAAGCCGAACAGAAGGAAATCATACTTCAGACCATATGGAAGAGAGGATTTCACTCAGCGCTGATCTAACAGTGCCTCTACACCTCTGTCATGTCCCTGCTGGGCGACACATCTAAAATACTTAGGGGGATTTAATTCAGAAACATAGAGTGACCTTGTGATTTTGAGTGCACCTTCGACCAGAAAGTCTTTGCTTAGGTTTGGCTTGGACCACAGCACTTCTGATTAAATCATTTCTCAGACGAATACAAGCATATGGCCTACTTCATATTTCTAAACAGTGTTTTCATGTGGCCAAAAAAAAAAAACGGGCTCCGCTTCTTCAACTCAGAGTTTAACTGTGCCGTCAGTGACCATGTTGTGCAAGAGCACGAGAAACCAAGAAATGAAAGAGCATCCGGATATCAAGAGATTAATAAAAACAAATCCCCAGCTTGTTCCCTTCACAGAAAATCTAAGAAGATTCCAGAGATAACTTGGGAAAAATGCACGTTCTGAAGAAAGTGTGCGTGCTTGCAAAAATATCTCCTGGTTCTCATATATATATTACAGTATGTACTATTAGACAAACACAAATAAATAAACAAACTAATTAATTAATTAATTAAAAAAGAATGGGTGATAAAGTCCTTGAAAACATAATCCAGACCTTGAAATAAAGTTGACAGAAAAATGAACAGTTAACTGGACATGAAAATCCAAATACCAGTTATTGAAACATTTGAACGAATATTATTTATTTAAATTTGTTATTGGCAGATGGGGGTTGATGATTCTTCGTAACTCGTGACCCCAGTATTTCTAAAATCTTGCCTACTGCCCTTATGATAAACACTGAGCAGCCTTTAAAGGTTTCATGGCACATGTTTTGGTGTCCAGAGACTAATGAACACCGGTTTAATTAATTGACTTCATGAAACAAGTCTAGGAGGTAATTTAATTAGGAGACCTGCTGACGTGGTCCTCTGTCAGCGAAAGCTCCGCCTCCTGCAACGTTGCATCAGAATTGCCACATCCGGGTACGTCATCAGCCCTTACCCGGCGACCCTGTCCGCTCACAGCGCCGTCATTCTTTCAGAGTGAGGTAACTTTTCACTCGTTATGTCGGACCAGACTGTAGCGGAGAAGATGAGCGAATTGCGGGTGGACGAGAAGAAAAAGGTAACGCTTCCGTTTTGTAGCCGGCTACATTTCAGTCATACCAGCTACCAGCTAGCAGCTAGCCTGTAGTCAGTGTCATGCTGTCATTTAACGTCAGCCGCAAGCAACGCGGTGCTAACCTGTTAGCTCGCTAGTTAACGATATGCCGGCTTTACCCAAAGCGAAACTCTCAAGATAACAGAGGGCTTAGTTTCATTTCAGTTTTGAACTGTTTAATCTGCCACATTGTGAATGAGCGAGCCCAGTCGGTGAGCCTTGGTTTGGCTACTGTAACCTAGCTGTCGCCCTTAAAGACCCACGCGATGACGCCTCGCGCCAAACCCGTTCAACAGTCTGACAATTTAGTGTTTCACTGCTGTCCGGTAGGTTTACACACACGGTAGGCCAACACTTAGAAACGTGCATGAATCACTCGTGTTCCCCTTTTTAAATCAGGCACCCACCCAGGTGGACTAGGGACTAGCACTAGGTTAATGTGATTCGTGTTGTCTAAAGCTTTCTTCTCTTTCAAACTGGTTTGTAAGTTACTCCCACACCTTTCTAATAATAACTCCAGTGTGCTTTACAAGTTGGAAAAGCGCTGTCAGGTGGCCAGAACCACTTAAAAAAAAAAGTTTTGTGATTACTTGTATGCTGGATTTTCCTCCAGAACCTTTTGTGTGTGTGGGGTCTCACACCTGATCTAACTGCTCTGTTTTGTAGGTTATGCAACTAACAAAAAGGAAGGGCTCTTTAAAATAAAACATTTTCTTATAGTGTTTATGTGTCTGTCAGCAGTTTATGCTGCTATTGTTATATCAAGCAAAGTGTAGGGTGTGCATCTTTACCACCTTTTTGTAAACTGTGTGTAGTTTGATACTTAATGAAGTTGTGTCTGATCTTGTCTTTCATCAACTTTCTTCTTGATAAGAGTTCACTAACATTTTCCAACATTTTCGGACAGGGGGGAACTGATAGCGCTAAAGATGGAGGAAAGAAGAAGGCCAAAGGTGCTGCTGGGGATTCTGGATGCAAGTCTGAGGTGAGTTGCTAACCGTGATTAAGAATCACAAGTATGTAGAAGCTAATGTCTTCTTTGGTTGTTGGGGTTTTCGATCCGATACCAGTATCGTCAAACATTTAAGTGCAAGGCATTAGAGGTCAAACTGAAAGAACAAGGAGATGAGGCAAGCTGAGCATACTTCATTTAGATATTTTTTTACAATGTGTCATCTCATCACTGATCTCAAACCTCCTGAAATGCCTTCTGGATCAAAGTTTGATGTGCAGTTGACTGAGACTTTCAAGTAACATCTTCTTCAAAAATCATTGTTTATATTTGTTGAAAGTCAGGGTTATGTTACATCCTGACAGCAATCGATGAATCAAATGCTCTGATAGCAGAAATAATCTGGCTGTCGCAAGACTGTAATGAGCCTGTTTGATCGTTTCAGTCGACCTGAATGAAGTGATTTGGGGGGTCGTGAAGGGACGGGCGTCAGTGGTGCCAACCTGTTGACTTTCTTGGTGGTTTTAACAACTTTTGAGCGAGTGCTGCGAGCTACTTTCATTGGAAAAGGGTTAGCAACAAAGGTTTTAAATATGGATCATTATGAAAATCTAGTTTACTCTTGCTAGTTTCTCCAGATTACCAACTCTAGTTTTGAGAGTTGTGCATATTAACACTTCAAATGGAAGTTATACACAGCGACAGCATTTTCCACTGTTCCCCATTTACTCACTTCTTTTTCTTTTTTATATCCATCCAGCTGACGCCAGCCCCCCAGTACATTGATGAGCGTCTTACTCTGTACACTAAGCTGAAAGCAGAGCACGAAGCGCTGCAGGCAGAGAGGGCTGAGAAGAACAGCCGAGCCATCAAGGTGACTCTGCCCGACGGAAAGGTGGTGGACGCCGAGTCCTGGAAGACCACACCGTACCAGGTGGCTTGTGGAATCAGGTCAGTGTGATTATGGGCTCGCTGTAGCCATTACTATGTTAAAATAAATGTGACCTCCCCCTTTGCTTTCATGTGGCACTGGGAAATTAATGAAAACCTGTTGCATGAATTTAATTCCCAAAGATTAGCTGTCAAGTTTATCTGCACAGCCTGTAATCATTGCCACGACCTCGAAAGGCTTCACAATACCCACAGTTATAAACGCAGTGATTTGAAATGACACCCGCCAACCTTAGTCCGTCCACCGAAGACATTAAGATGGAAAAAATGCCGTGGAAACCTGTAGATAGTTTGAGAATTATTCTCCCCACCAACATGGTCAAACGTACAATCGATGCCACGACTGTGTTAACAGAGATTAAATGTTGATGACCAAAGTTAACATAACCAGGCTACACAGTAAACACGGGGGAAATTAAGCAGCTCTATCATCATCATCATCATCATCATCATCATTATAAGAGTGGATGCTGCATATGACTTGAAAGCATCAACTCCGTACTTTCTCCATGACAGTGAGCTCATTGCTGTATGGTGGTTTTAACCTTCTGTGACCCATAAGCCTGTTTGTAGGTCCTAGAAGACCACACAGTTGGCTAGTTTTATATATGTATTGTAATTTCCGAAGCATGGGGGGTGTAAGTCATCATAGGTCTGGTGGTGAAGGTACATGATGGCGCAAACGTTCAGAAAACCTAGGTTTCATGCAACGCCGCTGATTGTATCAGTATATTATTCATTGCCTGTCATTCCACAGAAATTGTATTATATTATATATATTTCTTTTTTTTCTTTTTTTTTTTTTTATATAAATCTTGCTAATAAATAATCTTAACTTAATTCAAATACCGAGCAGTTACTATCTCAGGTTTCCCTTAATTGTTACTGAAAATAACTAAAATTGAAAGCTCCGGTTTGACTCGCTATTATCACGTCGTCACGCACACGAGTTGGCGTGTACTACGTCAAGCAGCAATTAGATAATGAGCATCGAAAGGTCTTATGGCTCTTATGATAGATATTTATTTATGTAAGACCCAATTTAATGTTATGTTTTAACATTTCAGCTGTAGGGAAAGTCACGGAAGATGTTTTTGACCAATTTATCCGTTGAAATTGGTCTCGCCAGTAAGATGCCAAACTATCTACATCTGCCCAATCACTTGACGTGGAATATCATCCTTTGTTGTGTTTTTTTGTTCATCCAGTCAAGGCCTCGCCGACAGCACGGTGATTGCTAAGGTGAACAACGGTGTGTGGGACCTGGACAGACCACTGGAGGAAGACTGCAGCCTTCAGTTGCTCAAGTTTGATGATGAGGAGGCTCAAGCTGTAAGTCAACATCATCCCTGGTCTGAAAGGGTTCTTATTAGGGATGCACCATGGATATCAATCTGATATCTCAACGGTCAATAACGGGGTATTTATACTATTATTTTGATAAGGATAACTAAGCCAATTAATAGAGCTGATGAATCGGGCCAAGTTGATTGTGTGCTCGTCGTCAGTAACGCAGTGAACTCCACTCGGTTTCATGGGAAAAATCCAGAGGTGCGCCAAGCGATCGGCTTCTTATGATGCGTTCAAACGCTACTCAATAAAAATGAGTGTTGGGTGAAGGTAATCTTGTAAAAATCGTGTGAGTTTTTGACAAGCTGGAATAAATGCAGTTGTTTGTTTTCACAGCAATAATAAAATGTATATTATAGAGGGAATTATGACCTGTGTAATTTACAATAGCTCTCAGCAGATGTTAATATATAATTAGAACTACAAATGCTATTTTGTTTTTATTAACGAAAGTATTTAAGTGGAAATACAATAATTTATTTCCATATCGTTTGAATTGTGTGCTTTAATGCAAAAAACAACCATGGATGAGGATAACAGTAAAATGATAACATTTAGAATGTTTGACAGTTTAAACTCTGGGACGGAGGCCATTGGCTTTATTTTTGTATTCAGTAAATAATACACAGACATTTCTAAATTAGAGAACCATTATCGACAATTAGAAGCAGGTAATTATCGGTGTATCGGCTGAAAAAATTATATATTAATTTTTTTTCTTCTCTCGACATGGAATAGGAGAAGGGAGTGTTTACCACACGTTCTTCTGGATTTGTTTAGATTAATAGTTTATTTACCACAGGCTTTGCACAACACAACCGTTAAACCAGATTTAGCTTTATAGCAAATATGTATCTGCAGTCCCTGGGCAGGAAGATGTATTAAAAAACAATACAAACCAGTTTGCAAAATACACACACCTGATCTGGCTGATGCGCTGCTCCCTTAGCATCTCCCCTGCACACATCGGTTAGGTAGTAAATGCTCAATGTTCTCTGTTTTGTGCACTGAAACCAAACTCACCTGCCACCATTTTGAGGCTATGTTATATTGAATACACGTATATTACAATAATTATTTTAGTTTTTTCCACCATTAAACCTACGAATTACATCCTAAGATTATAAATGTATATTTTGCCAGTGTTCAGTGATTTTACTCAAACACGGTGTTTACTCAAACAGTGCACCACATCCTGCAGAGTTCATTCAACCTTATTCGTATGTCGTTGGGGCAGGCAAGGTCAAAGTGATGAATGAGACGTTTACAATCAATAATAAACCTCAAAGCTCTGTGATTTACATGGAGAGGAGACGTGAGACTGTAAAACACTGCTGCAATCACGTCCCGTCATAAAAGTGGCAGCGACCGGTCTCTGAGAGAATAACGAGACTTGTTCCTAAATTAAAAGCCCAATTTCAGCTTCATTGTCTGAACAATGGGCTGAGTATTTGTACCTGAAGAAGAGGTCAGAAGAAGTGAGTAACTTCAAAGTTTCGTAGTACCCTTTGTCAGTAAGTTCAGTCACATATTTTGCATTTTAAAAAGAAAATTCTTATTTTTTTGTATTGTCAACATTCAGAAGAAGAGATTTTACTCAGTTTGTGGTTTAAATGTTCTCAAAGGCTTCATCGGAGTCTGCACAGACCTGAAGGTCAACAATCCAAATTTCCCTGCAACGATCATACTTTGCATTCTTATTTAACATAAAACAAACAGACTGTGTTGCCATTTTAACTAATCGGGGGCAATATTTTCTTTTTTGTATGTTATTTAGGTTTACTGGCACTCCAGCGCCCACATCTTGGGTGAAGCCATGGAGAGGGTGTACGGAGGCTGCCTCTGCTACGGTCCCCCCATCGAGAGCGGCTTCTACTACGACATGTTCCTGGAGAACAGCGAGTGAGTTCCCTTTGGTTCCGATTTGTCCGTATAGTCGGCTCTGTGTTTTGGCGTGTGCTCCGAGGCTCAAAGACCGCCGGTCTGATTCTCCGCCTGAACCCGGTAGCAAAACGGGTCGATTGCAACGACGCCAATGCCGTCGGAGCCCGATTTTTCTCGAATTGTGGAGTCGAAATCACATCTTCCCATATTCGCCCACGGGATTGGAAACCTCAAATCTATTCAAAACGCAGAACCAGAGATTACTTCTGGGAAGCTTTGAGAGCGCGTTGAGACGCCCCTTTAGAAAACTTTTCCACTTCCTCTCCGTAAACAACTTTCCCACTTGACCTTTCCCTGAAACGGGTGCGTATCTCCCCGCTTCAGGCTGCAGGAGAGCACGAGGAGTGCTGTCTAATTAATTCTACAGTCTCCTTAATGAAGTCATTTTATGCTAATGGTATTCCCGGAGACGAAGGATATTTTGACTTTGCGCGAGCCCTGAAGCCAAGGACCTTTAGCCGTTTGCCCGTGCTCGGCTGAGGTTATCGGTTTCTGCAAGTCAAAGAATTACATCGGTGAACAAAAGGTTTCGGCCACGCAGCTTATTGTTTGGTCACATCCGCGATGCCCTATAAAAAAAACACACACTTGGCAGCCTAATTTTAGCGTTGAGTGCACTTTGCATATTAATGTTGGACTAGGTAAGGCTGTCATTGGATGTAATGGACTTGATGTGTTTTCTCTTCTGGTGTTTTGGACAGGGGCGTATCGAGCAATGACTTTCCGGGTCTGGAGACCTTGTGCAAGAAAATCATCAAGGAGAAGCAGCCGTTCGAGAGGCTGGAGATAAAGAAGGAAACTCTGTTGGAAATGTTCAAGGTACTTTGAAAACACAAACTTAAAATGAGAAACATTCAACGAGGAACCGAACTGTAAAACCACGTCTTCTCCTTAACAGTACAACAAGTTCAAGTGCCGCATTCTGAATGAGAAGGTTACCACTCCCACCACCACCGTTTACAGGTGAGTCCCGGCCCCGCGCATGTCAAAGGTTTTCATCTTCAGGTTATAATTATGGTATAATATTCTATATTTTTGCAGCAAACAACAAATCGCATTGAATCACCAAAACCACAAATACATTGATCCTACTGACAAGTGTTGTCTGTGCTGCCAAAGCCTGATAAAGCGTATTCCCCAGTGTGTGACAGACCTCCTCCATCACAGGGAACACGGGCACTGCGTTATGTTATGATTCAGTCCCGTCATGATGTAATAAAAACACACTAGCACACCAAATTTGCGGCTGTAAATGGCCCCCAACAAGTCAAACACTTTTTCACTTCTATTTGGGCTAAAACTGGTGCCCAGTTGTACGGAGAAAAGGATTGAACCTTGTTAAAGCATCAAATTGTGTATTTGTGACTTATTTTTAGAGATTTACTTCTTCAGTAGTGTCACAAACACGTCCTTGTTTTTGTTTTTTTATGGCATTTGAAAAACAGAAATATTTCTAGCCTTACCCCAAACAGAACACTTATCCTGTCAGCCTTTAAAAAAAAAAAAATGCTCAACACTTCTAAACATTCTGCATTTCAGGTGTGGTCCCTTAATCGACTTGTGTCGCGGGCCCCATGTGAGACATACAGGAAAAATCAAGGCACTTAAGATCCACAAGGTGAGCAGTGTTTGTTTTTTGTTTTTTTGTTTTTTTGTTTTTTTCCGCCATGCATCAAGTACAGCAAACCTGCTTTTGGTGTGTATGAGGAGGATTTATTGTTGATTAAACCAGGGAGCATTTCAAGTACTGTAGTCTGTGCACCAAAAGTCTGCCGGTAACACATTTGTACGGTGGCCCTGAGAGCTCAACGCAACAAAGAAACATATTCACTACTTTCACAACAAATGCGCAGCTTTAAAAAAAACAAAAAAAACAAACATCTTCACTAACTTGACGACGCACAAAAAACGTACATTCATTTAGCCAAAGTGCCAGAAGAAGCTCCCAACACAGCGGAATCCTCGTTGGGACCCTAAAAAGTGACGCTCATTCTTCCACCAACCACCACGCCAAATTGCATTCCTGAATTTGACTGCATATTTATCAGGTAATTCTTCTAAATATTTATTAGTTAGGCTACTTTCCGAAATCCACATGAGCCGCTCTTCACATCGGCATAAAATAGATCCACCGCACTTATTTAAAAATAAATTCTGTCCCTTTTTAAAGCTGGTTCGCCCATTACTCCTTTTTGTTTTCACCTTCCAAAACCGTGGTGAAGAACACCAGGAGCGAATGCCGGGAGCTGAGATGTTATTTCCATTAAATAAGGGCCGAATTGATCGGAGGACATGTGGCAAAATGCTAACATATGACCAATGTAGCACATAAAAGACTATTGGCCTATTTTAAATGGAGTCTGGCAGCAATGCAACGCACCAGGGCGACATCGCATCACGTCCAGCAAACCTCACGGAGAACAATGAGGGCAATATGGCATCGACCATTTGTTTTTAACTGAATATTATGTGGACCAGCGCAGCTAGAAACGCTGAATCCGTCACCACGTTAGCTTGTCGTTCACTGTTTGTAAGCGGTGCCGACGTTCTCGTCCCTTCGCCGTGCGTGCGTGCGTGCGTGCGTGTGTGCGTGCGTGTGTACAGAGGCTCAGCCCCGCCACTTGGTGAAGCACGAGAGAGCGGAGGATATTAATGATGGTGTGGAATTTTAGCAGCTGCCCTCATAATTCTGCGGCGGCAAATATAGGCACCGCTATGTTTTATTCTCCAGGGATTCCATGAAGCCGAAAGCTCACATATTCCATTTTGTGGTGTCTGCTTCCCCCTCAGAATTCGTCTACATACTGGGAGGGTAAGGCGGACATGGAAACCCTCCAGAGGATCTACGGAATCTCCTTCCCTGACCCCAAGATGCTCAAAGAGTGGGAGAAGTTTCAGGAGGAGGCCAAGAACAGAGATCATCGCAAACTGGGCCGGGTACGAGCTGAGAAGTGAAGAAGCTTTGGCTTTAGAAGAAAAAAAGTTTGTCTCCAGTGTGACTATAAAATGGGTCTCTTCCAGGTTTTGCTCTCACTAAGGAAGGTTATTTGCGGTTCGTTACTAAATAGAGGTAGAGGGTGTTTTATGTGTCTGATGTAATCAAGTCGCCGCACCATCTGAACAGACGAGACACTCAAAGCCATTTTCTGAACAGTGTGGGAAGTATAGCACTCCTGGTGCAACATGATAGTAACAGGAACCTTTATCCTCCAACAAGAAAGGCTTTTTTTATGTTTTTAAATGTCAGACAAATGCTTCAGAAATAATCACTTACTTGGTGAATTGTTAGAAAGTTGTTGTCGTTCAGTCACATCAATCTTAAATGAAATACGGAAAATGGCATTATAGAATAATAACCATTCTGAGATTTGAGAATACAAAATGAGTCCAGTGTTCGCAGGTAATTAACAGTTCGGGGTGTGTGTGTTGTTGTTGATGCCATTCAGTCCGTATAACAATAACAGGTGTGGGGAAAGTGTTCCGAGCAGGAACTAAAAACCAGTTGGGCCGGAGTGGTGGCCCTTTTTCATTTTCCATCATGCTAACAAACCATTTTTAATTTATTTTTTTTTATTCAGGAGCAGGACCTGTTCTTCTTCCACGACCTGAGTCCAGGGAGCTGCTTCTTCCTGCCTAAAGGGGCCTTCATCTACAACACCCTGATCGAGTTCATCAGAGTAAGCCAGACCCGAGCGACCCGCGGTGGATAATTGCTGCGATCTCACTCTGAACTTTGGAAGACGCGAGAAAAGAGGAAAAGAAGGGTTTTTTAAATTGGCAGGGAGAGCTGGGGGAGAAGGGGAAGAACAGACCTTTTAAGTCGGGGGCCGTTCAATAATAGCCGCTTTTCTATATTCGCAAGATGTATTTCTGCAATTTTAACACGCTTTTAAGTGCCGTTTTGTTTCTTACGGAGGAGTAGGAATGGATTGGTTACATGTCGATGATGCAGCTTTGTGTTCTATTGATCACATCTTAGAAACCAGGGGCTCTGCACATACAATGTTATAGGTTCACATCAAAAACAAAGGGATTTTTAAAACATGAACATGTGCATGCACATGCAATAAAATGCAATTTCATATCGCTACCCTCTCTTCCTACGACAATAATGCTGTCAACTGACATCGACGCATGGAATTTATGCTCACTCCAATACAGCGTTTTATTTCTGCCGGGTAAAAGAAACACTCGGTGTTCAAAAGGTTGGCTTGTGAATCTCAAAACATCGTGTTATTTGGAGTAAATTGAAACGTTCTGTCAATCACATCTTAAAATAGATGTGATTCTGACAGCGTTGAATAAAATGTCTCTCGCACCAGGGCCACAAAATCGATCTGACTTTCTTGGTCACAATGAATCAATTTCACTTTGATGTGATGAAATGGATTTCTGACTGAGGACTGATGCGATGTGTTTATTAAACAGATCTGCCTGCACATGCAGCAAAAACACATTTGAAAAGTCTACGACTGTAGGGATTTCAAATAAAATTGCCCTGTTTTATTTCGTTATTGGCATCGGATTTTTCTGGAATAAAAAAAAAAAGTATATCAGACAAGCGGGCCAGCTCGAGGTGCATCAAAGCCGTCTAAACACGACTAGCTTTTCCTTTCAGTTTACCCCAAATCCCCTTTTCAGATCGTGATTTTTAAACTTTCTCAGCGGTAGTCAGCTTTTTTCAAAAGCCCAGCCTTTGCTTGCAGAGTTCTGTATGTTGTAGCAGATATGACCTGTTTATAAGTGAACCCACTACCCGGGTGTTGACTTTGTGAGCATTATGAGGCCGAGTTGCTTGAGATGCGAGTCGCTCGGGCTTATTGGTGAAATCCTCTTGGTGAGATAAAACCCTGTTGTCTCTGGCAGAGTGAGTACAGGAAGAGGGGTTTCCAGGAGGTGGTGACGCCCAACATCTACAACAGCAAGCTGTGGCAGACCTCCGGCCACTGGCAGCACTACAGCGAGAACATGTTCTCCTTCGATGTCGAGAAGGAGACCTTCGCCCTCAAACCCATGAACTGCCCGGGACACTGGTGAGCTTTTATTCTTACCTCAACACTTCCTGAACTTTTTTCTATCGACAGAATACCTTAATTTGAACAACACAAGGCTTTTATTCTGAAATATTTACAGGACCGTGTTCTGGAAAACAGTGATTTGCATGGCTCCGGACAACATTGGAGTGTTAATTGTTGGTTGTTATTCACAACATGCTTCCTAACTTTTTTCTTTCTAAAATGAATTAAAATTACAATTATTATTAATGTATGAAATGAAACATTCCGGCCATTATTAAAGACAAACAAGATGTAGACATGATAGCAGCAGCAATGGCTTCAACAACAATGATGCTGTTTAACAATTAAACCACCCAGCAGTATAAAAAAATGCAGCCAGCAACAACATTAAAATGCATCTTATGTGTAACTGCATCATCAATAATCTAATTTAATAGGGGTGAGTGGGGGGGGATAAATACAGCATAGTATCACAATATTTTGCGTGGCAATATTGTATCGAAACTCGTACTACAAGTATTCATCTTTTGTCATATAAACTATTAATAGTGCAAATAGGGATGTTGTGATTAACAGTCATTACTGTTATGAGTCACAGTTGCATAACCAAAATAATTGGAAGAAGTTACGACGTGTGTGTTGGAGTCCTGCCACTCACCTGAATCGCTGAGAAGAGCCGTACAAATGTCAGAGGGAACCGACATACCTGCTAAAAAAGTGACTTAAATCGGGAGTGTGGGAGCATTTTTAAATATAGAAAAAAGACCAGAGGGACATGTGATCTGCCGATGGTTTACTTACTGCTTCCTTAAATGTAGTTGAGATGAGAAACATGAATAGTTATTTAAAGGAGAATTTTTCACAGCAATGGAATGAGAGTAATGAGCTGTTTAACTTCCTAACAAATAAACTGCTAATGACAAGATTTAACATCAACAAAAATACAATCTTTTATTTCCTAATCCTTTGATGTATGTATACACACGCGCACACACACACACACACACACACACACACACACACACACACACACACACACACACACACACACACACACACACACACACACACACACACACACACACACACACACAAATCCCCACTATAGATGACTTGAACAAAGTAAAAGGGAAATGGTTGATGATAATGAATATCTTACATCATTAGCTTTTTGGCCTATTACAACTATTCTGGTTAATAATCGTGAACACCCTGAAACTCTGATATTTCCTCTGTCAATAATCCCAATGTCAGCATTTCATATTGGGACGTCACTACCTGCATTAAACCTTTTGGTAACAATTTCCTTTTCTGTCCACTAGAGGGAGTTTCTTTTCCTTTTGGGTAAAGCAGCAGCAGCATTGGCCTACCCAGACTGTGAAACAGGTTGTCGGGTGCACGATGCGACATTAGTGACGAGCTGTTGTGACGGCGTCGGTCAGCCGGACTGACAAAACCATCGAGCAGCAATAAAAATGACCGGCGCGAGATGAACCCAGTGAAAACGTATTATCTTATTGGATCAAAACGGATGCCGACAAACAGCATAATTTATAGTTAAATAAAAAAAATCATAAATCACAATTTATTGCAATATGCGTTATAACAATACCCGGCGTATTGCAAAATGCTTAAAATTTGTAATACGGTGGTATTATTGTATCGTGGGGCCTTTAATGATTCCCACCCCCTAAAGAGCCCATTTGGCTGCAAGTTAGTACTTTTACTTTTGCACTTCAAATACATTTTCTTGATAATTTACTCATTATTACAAAATATTTTGAATGTATTACTTTTATTCTTAAGTAAAAGCTTATAGTACTTCTACCACCACGGTTAATCAATAACACTGGCTCTGTCGGTCTCTGAGGAACCTCTTATTATATCTCCCGCCTCCTCCTCCTCATTTTGCATCTTAAAATTATCTTTGTAAAAGATTTGGTGCACATTAACGGCTGAATGGCTTTTTTTGGCAATGTTTTACGTGTGATACGACCACCGCTTCGTACGCATATACACCGATTAATAAGTCCCAACCCATGCTAATAATAAAAATAAATGGGTGCACAGAGCAACAAAAAAAAGCACCCTGGATGGGTGTGTTTTTGTTTTGTCTTTTTTTACTGCACGTGCACGAATTGACCGCCCCGTGCTTGCAACCTGCTCAACGCGTTTGAGCCTCAAGTTGAACTTTTGAGACTTTCGGCTGATGTCTCATATCTTCAGATCATCATGCCGCCGCGTGAACGCAACTACCTAAAATTTTAACCCGCTCACTCACAAAAAAAACAAAAGTGGTCGTGTATGCAACCAGTTTGCTCCCAGTCTTGAGCCCCGTTAATTCTTGAGCCCCGTTAATTCTTGAGCCCCGTTAAGCCTTCTGCAGTGTTGAATTCACCACAGCACTGTGGCCAATGGGGACGACCGCTCAGCACCGCGTTGCCACTCCAACAGCCTCGTAAGAGTTTAGCACGCTTGCTTTGTTATCTGGAGTTGACGGCGTCTTTATGAAGAGGGCTCCATATTCCACCGCTTCAACGATCGTCCCTCCGTTCCGCTCCTCTTGTAATGGGCCGACGCTCCTGCCATGTTTTCAGTTGTTGAATGACCCAGTTCAATTTCCTGCTGAATGCTGCATTGCAGTGTGAAGAGCCAGACTGCAGCTCTTTGTATTCAAATCTTTTATCTCCTTTTGTTTTTTTTTTTACACTGTTCCCATCTTTGTGCTGTCCTCACTGGCAGCCCCTCTGGAGTTCACACACAATTGGAAATTGAGCATGCAAATGCTTTTTTTTTTTTTGTCTGTGTTAAATCCAACTTTTAAAGGCAGCTTTGAAGCCACTTCAGTCATTGTGATAACTCAAGGTCGAAGTAGGGATTTGATGTTTGCGGTAAGTTTCTTCTTTTTCCTTCACAATGCCCATCTGTGTTCGGCTGCAGTCTGATGTTTGATCACCGGCCGCGCTCCTGGAGAGAGTTGCCCATCCGCATGGCCGACTTCGGCGTCCTGCACAGGAACGAGCTGTCGGGAGCCCTGACGGGCCTCACCCGGGTCCGCCGCTTCCAGCAGGACGACGCTCACATCTTCTGCACCATGGACCAGGTGAGCGACATCACTCGACTCAAGTTCACACAGTTTGGTGTCGCACAAGTCTGATGGGGGGGGGGGGGGAAGAAACGTTCCCGATGGCGCCAGTGAAGTTGACTTAATGGTAGGGGTGTGACAACATGCGGTTCGGTGCAACGTCCTTGCGCAATGTCTCGGTGACCTAAACGGCAGTTTATGTTCTGCCACACGCAACGAGTGGAAATTCTGAAGCTCGAGTTTAAACCCGGAAAGTTTTGGCTGCGCAGCAGTTGCTCTCGGCTTGTGCAAAGCTATAAAAAAATGCTAGTTTATTTAGCCGGGTCAGCCGGGGGTCAATCGAGCCCAATGGACCAGAACTTGTGTCAAAACCATGTGCTGAAGTCTGGTTTCTGTGGAGACGCTTCAATGTGGAGATGAACGAAACGGTTAAGGCCCTCTGATGTGCTGCCGTGTTTAAAACTCCAATTCAGGAAATATCAACGGGTCAAAGGTCTAATGATGAGGCATTGGAAAAAAATACAGACTTGTTATTATAACACATTATTATGTTATTGACATAATCACAGATGTTTGTTATTTATTCATTTATTTATACATTTCTGACATGCCAGTGTTTATACTGTAGTTGTAACCGGAATAAAGCCAATAACTAACCTCCACAATGACGAGGAGGGATTTTAATTATCTGTAAACTCGTATCTCATATTCATGGACTACTTCATTGCCTTTTGTACAAGCCCTGTAAAGACGAAGGTCAAGTATTACGTACTTTATAAGGACACCAAGGTTGAATATCCTGTAGACTATTTGATTTGGCTGCAAAATATGAACTCGAATGAAGATTTCTAAGACTTCCTGTGTCTAAAGGATGTAAAAGCAAATTGGCCTTGGTTGTATAATCCGTAGAAATGTAAAGAGTTTTTATCAGTGAACTATTTGTGACAGTCACGTTATCACACGCGGCAAATTGCATAAATTCAGAGGCGCGCGACCAGGCGGCGCGCCGGCTTCACTACGGTGAGTTTTACTGTCCATCTTCAAAATAAATGAACAAAAACATGTTATTTTTCCTAATTGTGCCGAAAACGTACCGAACTGTGACCCAAAACCTCGATTCGTACCGAACCGTGTATTTTGTGTACAATTACACCCCGCCTTAAGGGGTAATTCCACCGTCTTTACACATCAAAGACTCTTCACAAATCTTGTGGAGTAGACCGAAGTAAATCAGATTTTCTTCCTATCGCCCAACACCAAACCCTTCCAGTTTCCGGTTGCAGATAACATTTTTTTTTAGAATCTATAAAAAGCACACACATACAACACCCTATTATCCAGTAAATCAGACTACCCCAGAATTATTTCAAAGTAATAAAAAAAAAAAGAGAGACTTCAAAGCAAGTTAAACAATGTTAGGATGAAAATCCTACATACATACATACATACATACATACATACATACATACATACATACATACATACATACATACATACATACATACATACAGTGGGAAGTGATCCCAGTTTACTGAGAAGTGGATTTCTGTGGAGAAGAGCCCGCTTGAGGAAGCCCGTTTTCGAAGGCTACCGGTAAATCAGTGACTTGCTGGTCCAGTTTATTGAATTAATTTCCGGTAATGTTGCCGGTGAACAGTCCATCACGTGATGAGGGGCCTCGCCAGCCTGCTGGAGCCAAACTTGCATCTTAAGTCCCTTCACAAAATGTTGATGCACACAATCAGGGTTTCTTCATCAGGCTGGTAACCCGGCAACTTCCAGACAATTTTAGCGGCAACAACAATGGATTGCATGTTTTTTTTAGTCGTTTTTTTTAACAGCAGCAGCTGCTGGAAAGCAGCGCTTGTGTTCTTACCGTCTTTTGCGATTTCCCCAAATTCAAAGCGAAGTGCAGGAGGAGAGTCTCTGCTCTCCCCTCGTACTCGCTGTGACGTTGCTAATCATTTTTCTGCAGGTTGTTGCTCCCGGTGAGAACACGGAGGCGCTTGTTTTATGTTGCGTTGGGCCACTTGTACTTTCACAGCCAAGCTGCTCGCTTAAAACGTGTGGAAGGGCACGATTGCCCCACTGGGACTTCCACATGTTTGGAAAGCCCCCCCCCCCCCCCCCCCACACATCATGACGTTCAACTTGCAGCCGCTAATTATCTCGCGTTCTGTCTTTTTTTTTTTAACCCCCCAGATCGAGGAGGAGATCAAGGGCTGTCTGGACTTCCTGCGGGCCGTGTACGAGGTGTTCGGCTTCACTTTCAAACTCAACCTCTCCACCAGGCCGGAGAAGTTCCTGGGAGACCCGGCCGTCTGGGAGCAGGCAGAGAAGGTAACCGCCCAAAGGGTCTCTCCCGGAGAACCGAGACACCGATCAGTAACATCAGCGAGATTGGAAACGTCGTCGCCACTTCACGTGGCGGCAAATGGAAATTTTGATTTGTGGACGGCGAGAACATTTATGCTTTTTAATTGGGTTTCATTCGGTGGAGTGAAGTGCTCGTTCCGTCGCCGCCGCTGCCAAATCAAATTGCCTCTCTGTGGACCAGCTCTGTGTTTCCCATCTTGGGTTCAGCTCCGAGCTCCTCTGTCGGAGAGCAGGTAGCGTTTAAAAGTACCTCGAACAAAGTAATAACAAGAGCGAGCGAGTTAAACGGAGTGATAATGAGTCTTTATTGCTGTGTGTTTTCTATATTGGATGAAACGCAGCGTGTGTCTCCCTCTCGGGACAACTTCCAGTCCAACAGATGAATCTGTAAAAATCCCTAATTGACAAGTATGTGAAGCGCATACAACTGGTTTATTAGTGTGACGAGCCTTCAGACTCTGAATGGACACGGCGTGCGTTTAGAAGTTTGTTTAAAGTGAAATATTAACGATAATCAGTTTGTTTATATGGAACTTTTTAATTCCGCCCCCCCGTAGGTAAACAGATGGAGGTGCAAGTGCCCAATAAAACAAACAAGTTCATATAAGAAAGTAAGATGTGGTTAGGAGAAATAAGCTCATATGGAGAAGGTGACCTTTAAAGGAAATAACCACATATGTTAACAACTAATATGTATATTTTGAATTCAATAGTTTGTTCTTTAATTGGCATTCCATCTATTTTATATTAGTAAATATGTATTTGCAATAAGTGCATTTGGAAATGCTACAACAAGCAGTTTAAATATGTAATGACAATAAAGTTAAAATAAAACGCCACCGAGGAAATAAGAAGTGATGCGAAGGTCTGAGGACGTCTTATTCTGTTCAGATTGAAAAGCCCTGATAATTTTTATTTACACTGTTGTAATCAGTGTTCAGAACACATGATGCCTTTTATGCTTAAATGTCTCCAACCATGTGTCACTTCCCCCTTCATTGATTGTTACATTTGTTTTCTTTTTTTTCAGAAAATGCTTTATTTTGGTCTTTTAGACACACGCGCACGCGCACGCACACACACACACACACGCACACGCACACACACTTTGATGGCTGACGTCTCTAAGTGTTAGTGTGAGCCGGATATCGTGCAGATACGATTTCTTGGTGTTTCTCAAACGCTGCGGAGATCCCTCTTAATGTCCGTCTCTGGTTAACAGTCAGCGGTCTCTTTGTTTAAAGTGATCGATCCCAACACGTATGTGTTCTGCAGGAACATTACTGATGACGGTGGAAGTTATTTTTAAACGCGTCATTTTTTATTAACAATCAATCCAGTGGCCACAGGAAGCGTTTAAATATTAATCCCGTTAAACAGACCAGAGAACTCAGCAGAGAGAGAGAGAGAGAGAGAAAGAGAGAGAGAGAGCTGCTGCATGTGTTTATCTGGAGCTGTGGAAGGAAAACATAAACAAACACATCATTATGGTCGCTCGCAAGTTGTGCAGCTGTTTGGTTTGACCTATCGGGGCACGCTTCTCTGAGGGGGAAAACATTTCCTAAATTCACCACCGACTTCTTATAATTAATGTTTGCATGCACAAAAAGGTGGGAAATTATACACACAACCGTGTTTCCACTTCACCTCATTAACTCCCTCAAGCAGCTATTAAATATTCTCGAGACGTTAATGTTTCTCAGTTCCAGATGAAGCCAACGTCGGGTCTGAACACACGCCGCTGTTTACCCGCCTGCTGGTCAGCCACTGCTGCCGTAACAAATTGTTTGTTTTCTTTTTTCTTTTTTTACAGCAACTGGAGAACAGCCTGAATGACTTCGGGGAGAAGTGGATCCTCAACCCCGGCGACGGAGCGTTTTACGGGCCGAAGGTGAGCCGGCGGTTAATGGTGCACTTTCTTTTTTTATGAACTGTGAAACGGCGGGAACGCTCTGACCGCTCGTCGCTCCTCCGCAGATCGACATCCAGATCAAGGACGCCATCGGCCGCTACCATCAGTGTGCCACCATCCAGCTGGATTTCCAGCTCCCGATCCGCTTCAACCTCTCCTTCGTCAGGTAGCTCCTCCCACTGCGTGTGGGCACGTTGTTGAAGGAACAACTCGGAGAGACGTAGAATATTATTTTGAATCTTGAATTCAACATATTGTAGTAAAAGTTAACCTGATCAAAAGATTCAAAGTTTCATTGAACTACCGGAGAAATCATTCAATGTCGCTGCTTTCTGGAGAACATTAAGTTCTGATGTGAAAGCCGAAAATAGGACCGGCTTGAATGGAACTACATGATTGTGAAGTAGCTGAAGCCGCCCGAGGCTACAGATTTAGTTTTGATCCAGCTGTTAATCTGTGTGTTTTTTTAAAAAAAATTGGAGAGTTTACTAATTCCTCCAGATGATCTCTGTTGTTCGTTTTTACTGTTCTTCTTTTTTTGTGAGTTCCTAAAAAACATTTTTTCTTCTTCTTTTGATGACGTTGTAGCCAAGATGGCGACGACAAGAAGAGACCGGTGATCATCCACAGAGCCATCCTGGGGTCAGTGGAGAGGATGATCGCTATCCTGACCGAGAACTACGGAGGCAAATGGTTTGTAAACGGGTTGAAGTAGTTCAAGTGGAGGGTTCTGTTTCATTGCTCCTCCTGAGCACTGGGAAAGGTTTCAGATCGACTGAACTGATATTTACAAGAAGAAGAAGAAACATTTGCTCAGGTACCCGGTCTGCTAACCGGCGCCACGTGTCGCCTTCTGTTTCAGGCCGCTGTGGCTCTCTCCTCGTCAGGTGATGGTCGTTCCTGTTGGGCCGACCTGTGAGGAGTACGCTCAGAAGGTAACCTCCCACCACTTCTTCTTCTCACTCCAAAGATAAGATTAGAGGCAACTTTTCTTCCAATGGAGCAAAAGACTATCAAATCATGGTGGATTTCTAGAGCAGACAGTTTTGATCATTTTATATTTGCCTTTTTGTTTTCGCTTCACAACACATTTGACTAATCTGTTGGCTTGTTTACAACCTGACTGCTTTATTATAAATTATATTTATTTATTCTAGGCCAGGGAAGAAAAGTTAACAACCGCGTCCTCATTTGGGAAAATATTAAGTATCCACAATTAAAAGCCGGTACTCTATTTATGGAGCCGTGTAAGTCGCCGCATTTACAACAACACTGTCCTGCAAAACTTTCAGAATAAAAGCCTCGTGTTAACAGACGAAGGGTTCCTCTCCACAGAAAGATGACGGCGAGCTTTTATTTTAAAACGCAAACAGGAAGTGTTGTTTTTTTTTCATATCCGTGGCATATTCCATAAATATAGACATTGAGACTTCAGTAATGTTGATAGTATGCTAAATATACTTTTGCTGTGAACCATCTTGGCACGTGGGAAAAATAGAAGACCTCGAATCTGTAGAGGAGATGCTACTGAGCTCATGCCACGTTACAACTTGCCAAAAATACACCGGCCCACAATTGAATAACATCTTGATTTTAATAAAACGAAACAAATGAACTTTTGAAACATGCCGCCATGAACCTAACTGTCTCTGGGGTTAATGCTGCAGGTCCAGAAGGAGTTTCACAGCAGCGGCTTCATGACCGACGTGGATCTGGACCCCGGCTGCACTCTGAACAAGAAGATCAGGAACGCACAGCTGTCGCAGTACAACTTCATCCTGGGTCAGTGGCAGCGCTCTCTCTTTACCTCTATCTCTCTATCGCTGTCCCTCTCCATATTGATTTTTCTGTTCTCCTCTTTGTTCCTCTGCCGGTGTAAAGTGGTGGGAGAGAAGGAGAAGACGAGCGACACCGTCAACGTGCGCACCCGGGATAACAAAGTGCACGGCGAGCGCACCGTGGAGGAGTGCGTCGAGCGCCTGAAACAACTCAAGAGCTGCAAGAGTCGGAACGCCGAAGAGGACTTCTGAGCTCTCGGCTCGGCCGTCTCAACAGGACCTCCGATGTGGGAACTTTTTTTAATAAACGGGCCGTGTGGTTGAAATCAGGTTTTTTTTGGTAAAAGGATAAAAGTACTGGGAATCACATTACTTGCATTCAATATTCTTTTTTATATTCCTGGTGTCTTCTGTTGCTTCTGGTTATCAAGTCTCGTAGTTTGTGTCCATGGAACAAAGTCTAACTCTCCCTCCTGCACACGCAGAACTACGAGCGATGTGATTGGGTCTCGAACAGCTGATTAAAACAGAGGGGGATGGTTTTGTTACAGCAGTCTGAATCATGACTTTCTTTCTTCAGGGAATTGTACATGAGTTACAATATTGATAAATAAACCAATCTATTCTTAATTTGTGTGTGTAATGCTTTTTATTCCATCTGTCCATCAGTCAACTCTGTCGGAATGTGAAGGAAATAAAAAAAAAAAGACATAAGCAGAAGATAATTACAGCGATAAAGCAACAACGTTACAGTGAAATGTGTTTTTCAAGTCGCGGCTCAATCTACAAGTTAAACATTTTGCATAATGAGGCTAAACTGACTCATTTGATAGTCTGAGAGCAGAGGTTTGGAGAGATGGGAGTCAGAGGCATTCCGCTGCAGGAGAAGTGTCTCCTTATCGCCTTCCTCCACTAGTGCAACATCACCTTCACCTGGGATGAACACCTCAACAGTTGTCATTAATAACATGCTGACTGAACGCTAGACCATCTGCACCATTACACCGAGGTTCTAATACTCTCAGCTGTGGTCCATATATTTAAAACGGGCCTCTTCAAGTAAAGGAAGTGTTTACAATTAACAGGAAACGTGCAAAAGAAATCAGATAAGTGCTAATTACTGCACTCTTTGACTTTTCCCTCCATCTGCTGCAACCAGAAACATACTGGACCTCAAATTATGATTCACGCCACTAGTGGGTGCTGTATGTATGTGTGTGTCTGTATATATATACGTGTGTGTGTGTGTGTGTGTGTGTGTGTATATGTATATATATATATATATATATATATATATATATATATACACACACATATACATACGTGTATATATGTGTATATATATATATATGTATACATACATATATATATATACATTATACATATGTATATATATGTATATGTATGTATATATATATACATACATACATATATATATATATATATATATATACACATATATACATACATATATATACACACATATACACGTATGTATATGTGTATATATATATATACACACACACACGTGTATGTATATATGTATGTGTATATGTATATATATATATATATATATATATATATGTGTATGTATATGTATATGTATGTTTATATGTATGTGTGTGTACTTAAGCTGCACATCTGGAGCAGACGTGTTAGAGCAGTGTGTTTCTGCAGTTTTAACAACGGGGGGAGAAAAAGGGCCAAAGGTACAAAAACTTGTGGCTTTAACTGAGTTTTTTTTTTTAAATCCCTCTTAAATACTTAACAGGTATACGATTTTGGAAACTCCTGCCCTGACGCAGGCTGCGAGACATACTGCTGACTGTTCCCTGGTTTTATTTGGAAATGACCCATTTAAATCCTGGTGATTTACTGTAAGCAGGAGCTTCAGCCTGAGGGTTAAAGTTGGAGTGAAATATGTACTCGTGCTCGCAGGAGAGGCCGTGGGCCCCGGCTCTGAATGCGGGCCAATGAAAACATGGATTTTTTTATTTTTTTTGCTCCTCTCGGCTGCAAGTTGCGAGTAATTAAAAACAAGTTTGAGGCCGTCAGTTATTTTGGCCAATTTGAACTTTTCAGCGCCGCGTGAAATCTGTCCGCAGGTTTGGGTTTCTGGTGTCGGGCTAGATTTAATGCTATGACGTACTTCAGAGAGACTTATTCAAAGTTATTGATTGCTTGGCTGTAAAGTTTCTGATCGCAAATGCACTTGAAGAAAAACTAACAAAATGAGTTCCTCTTTCTAAATCACATCGACTGTAAATGCTTAATATTTAGGTTTAAATCGGAGGACACAACTTTGTTGGTGTGAAGGACACCCTCATATCAATTCTGACCACAAGGTGGAACAGCTGAACCAGGATCTTGTGGGGGGGGGGGGAGGAGGAGGAGGAGGAGGGGCCTAATGTCAGTGGAGTGTGGGAGAGAAAAACATTTTGATAGGAGGTTAATGAAAAAGTCAATGGAGTAGGAGAGTGTCAACAGACGGAGCGAGACAGCCAGAACCCTCTGGGGGAGGGGGGGGAGAGGGGGGGAGGGGAGGGGGAGATCGGGGGATCGGCTCGGCTGTTGACTCTCAGCCTCCCAGTGAATCCTCGCTCCCTCTTGCCCCGCCCCCCTTCCCCCTTGCCCCCACCCCCCTCCCCCCCACTGGATCCTTCCTGCACACTCCACTGACAACCTGGGCATGAAGGGTCACAACGCTTCAGCGAACTGAGCAAACTTTTCTTTTTCTCTCTTCACACATGGCTTTTTTTGTAGGTATTGATTAACATGTTAAAAAAAAAGAAGGGTCCCACTGCTGAGGCTCTTTACTGGGAGAACTCATAATGAAAAGGCTTAGTCCATAGGTTTGGAAAGTATATTCTTATTTTCATACCAGTCTTTTTATGCTCTTTTAATTTAAAAATAAAATCCCAGCATTTCTATAGATTATTAATAAAGCTACAAGCTGTCTCAAAAATATAAAAATGCGATGGTAGAGATTACCTACGTCCCTGACTGACCGACTGCTGGGTGTTAAGCGGCCCAGCTGATGGGTAAATGCACATTTTTGGACAAACTGTTGGAGGACATGGGTTCAAACCTTGGCTGAGACCCGCTTCTGAATGTAAGCACGAGGCGTAAATGTTTTGACCAGGCGGCGACCTCCGGGTCTGAAAAGTGAAGCCTACGCAGGAGTACCTATAAATTGGGTTCTTTCTAATGGCCAGCAGGGGGCGACTCCTAGTAGTTAAAATGCACGGCTACCTCGTGATTGACAAGTCAAAGTGTCGATGTCCGGCCAGAATTTTTTGTCCTTTTTTTCCACATTCTATTACTTTTGTTTTGGTACTAAATACTTTACCATGACTTTTTTTCCAACATACTTTTTTTCCAACATACTTTTACTGACTTTTTAATGTAATATACTTTGACTTATTTTTTCCCTTTTTCGACATACTATCTATACTATTAGTTTTTGTGACATTTTATACGATTACTTTTTTTGTTGCTTTTTTCGACATACTTTGACTTACCTAAATACTATACTTTTTTTATAAATAAATTGTATTTATTAGTTTTTGTGACATTTTATACAGTGACGTTTTTGCGACATACTACACTATGCCTTTTTTTTTTACTTAGTTTGACATATACTACGACTATTTCCAAGATACTATGACTTTTTTTAAAACTATTTTTCACAAACTATACCACAACTTTTTTCGACATACTCTGACTTTTATTTGACATACAATTCTATGATTTTTTTTTTAATTTGCTATACCTTTTTGACTTTGACATTTACCGTGTATTATGATTTTCCATGACTTTTTTTAATGACTTTTTCAACATGCTATACTGTCTCTTAATTACATCTCACTTGCGTCTTAGTCCTCACTGCCAGGGATCCTTGGAGAGACGCAAGGAAACCATGCGAGGAGAAAGGAAACAAGAAAGAGTTATTAGAGAAATGAGACATCCTTTACTATATATATATCGAGATATCATATACTTATGAAGCGTCAAGTGAAGCAATGTCCGGTTCTGATGACTGCAGCCGACGATCAAAGCTGATCTTTAACAGCTGGAGAGACTTTTAATGGAGTTTGTGTCCGTACACATGTGAACGGTACGAATACTAATGAAGACAGTTATCGTTACTGTATTAATACTAATGAAGACACACAGTTATCATCACTGTACTAATACTAATGGAGACACAGTTATCATTACTGTACTAATACTAATGAAGACACACAGTTATCATTACTGTATTAATACTAATGAAGACACACAGTTATCATTACTGTACTAATACTAATGGAGACACAGTTATCATTACTGTACTAATACTAATGAAGACACACAGTTATCATTACTGTATTAATACTAATGAAGACACACAGTTATCATTACTGTACTAATACTAATGGAGACACAGTTATCATTACTGTACTAATACTAATGAAGACACACAGTTATCATTACTGTATTAATACTAATGAAGACACACAGTTATCATTACTGTACTAATACTAATGGAGACACAGTTATCATTACTGTACTAATACTAATGAAGACACACAGTTATCATTACTGTATTAATACTAATGAAGACACACAGTTATCATTACTGTACTAATACTAATGGAGACACAGTTATCATTACTGTACTAATACTAATGAAGACACACAGTTATCATTACTGTATTAATACTAATGAAGACACACAGTTATCATTACTGTACTAATACTAATGGAGACACAGTTATCATTACTGTACTAATACTAATGAAGACACACAGTTATCATTACTGTATTAATACTAATGAAGACACACAGTTATCATTACTGTACTAATACTAATGGAGACACAGTTATCATTACTGTACTAATACTAATGAAGACACACAGTTATCATTACTGTACTAATACTAATGAAGACACACAGTTATCATTACTGTACTAATACTAATGGAGACACACAGTTATCATTACTGTACTAATACTAATGAAGACACACAGTTATCATCACTGTACTAATACTAATGAAGACACACAGTTATCATCACTGTACTAATACTAATGAAGACACACAGTTATCATCACTGTACTAATACTAATGAAGACACACAGTTATCATTACTGTACTAATACTAATGGAGACACACAGTTATCATTACTGTACTAATACTAATGGAGACACACAGTTATCATTACTGTACTAATACTAATGGAGACACACAGTTATCATTACTGTACTAATACTAATGAAGACACACAGTTATCATTACCTACAGAGTAGAGGTGTTTCCTTTCTGTAGCCGGTTACCTGTTGAACAAACTACATTCTGTATTTATACTCTGTTCTTTATCCTGCTTCTAAACACAGGATAGATTTCCACTGGCAGAATCCGTTTGTGATATTTATTCTTTGTTTGCATCTGTATTTATTGATATTCTGACCATGAAGTCATTATTAAATAACCCAGAATATGATTATGAATTATTTTGAACCTGGAAAGTTCGGCAAAATGTTTCGGGAAAACTTAAAATGATGTAACTGATTTCAAACTCAGGCAATGATAAGCCTCAGACGACTGAATGGAAATGATGATAAACGATGTAATGTGTGTTCCTTGCTGACAGACAGACTCTCCCTGATTTTAATTGTATCCATAATGAAAGTTATTGGGTGAAATAACAGATCGTGAAAAGACAAATCTTTCTAATAAATAAAAGAAAAAGTCGTTTGTGGTCCTTTTGTTATTCAGACCTACAATTAACAAATATTTTAACCAGATGGTGAATCAGAAAACAAACAGATTAAAGTCAAGTGTATCGCTCCCAAGTTTTATATTCTGTGATCCGTCTTCACTCTGGTGTGAACGTTCAGTGTTGATCAGAAATATCAATCAGAACTTGACCTTGTTTAACCTTTTTGAGACTATAACGTTTCATGACTTTTTTCTCACTATTTTTAACATACTTTACTATGTCTTTCTTTACTTTGTTTGAGATACATACCCTGACTGTATCTTCACTTTTTTTTATATACTACACCAGGGGTATTCAATTAAAATTCAACGAGGTCCAGTTATAGAGAATTTCCTCATGCAAAGGTCCGAAACATCCCAACCACGTCTAACTTGCGATATGATTTAGTCCCATATATATTGAAGTAGCTTAACAGTTGTATTAGCATCTGTATGTAGTCAACAACTGACTGTCAAATAAAATAAAGAAAGTTCAATTGAATAATATCTCAACAATATTTATTGTGAGATTTCATATTGAACTGGATGAATTATAAATAATACATAATCTAATAATAAATAAATGTTCTCTTATTTCAAGTAAAATAAGGACTGGATTAAAATAATAAAATACATGACAGAAAGCTTTTGAAAAAATGTGACTTAAAGTACAGTACTTAATTTTAGAAAAATGAACTGAACTGAATTGTCCTGCAGCTTTAAACTCAAATCATTCAAGTGTGAAGTGATGTCAATCAAAAGAGCCACGATGTTATATTCTTATCTTAAAAAAAGATACAATTTGTGAGCAGGGGCTTTATCTGTGGTTATTAAACCACTTGTTTCAGCTCTATTCTCCTCTCTGTTTACATAATTGTTGGACAGTGAATTAATGTGTTAGGGTTCTGATCATATTGGGCTCTTAGATTTATTTTTCTCTGCCTTAATTTTGGATGTGAGTGGGTTTGTTTGCTCAAAAGATTTGTGCTTTGTCTCGTAGTTGAGCTTCACATTGCCACTTTTAATAATCCCCACGGTCTCTGAACACATGAGACATACTGGTTTTAAACCGCCTTTGAGAAGAATAAACATATAAGAGTCTGTCCATTCTTGGTTAAAGGTTCTGGTCTCGTTGTCCACTTTTCTCGCTTATCGCACTACACATATGTGATTGGCCGAGTAGCATCACGTGATACATTTACAACGCATGTAATTGGTCGGTGTGTTTCCTGGACCGCTGAACGAGTACCGTAAAGGCTGGAAAAGCTGCGCCGGTTAAAATAGAAGCGCTCCGTCAAAATGTAATAATTCTCAATCATCTATCGGTTATGAGGCCAGGTCCGGATACAACGGCGTCTGGGTCTGGAACCGGACCGCGGACCGCCTATTAATGACCCCTGTACTATACTATGACTGTTTTCACTACTTTTCACATTATATACTATGACTTTTTTAAAACTTTTTTTGGCATTCTATGACTTTATCTCAACATACTATAATATGACTGTTTTATTGCATCCACGTTTCCCTCACTTGCATCGTAGTCCCTCCCACCAGGGAAGCTTGGAGAGACGCAAGGAAACCATGCGAGGAGAGAGGAAACGAGAAAGAATGTCATTAGAGAAATGAGACATCCCTTCCTCTGAACTGCGAGTGAAGGGACAACTGTTTCTGATGACTGTTTCAAAGCTGGATCAGCTGTTCCTAACTGACAGACAGACTCTCCTACTCTCCCTGATTTTAATTGTATCCATAATAAAAGTTATTGGGTGAAATAACAGATTGTGAAAAAACAAATCTTTCTAATGAATTAAAAGAGTCGTTTGTGGTCCTTTTGTTGTTCAGACACACAATTAACATATATTTTAACCAGATGGTGAATCAGAATACAAATAGATCAAAGATTAAACTCAAGTGTATCGCTCCCAGGTTTTATTTTGTGTCTTCACTCTGGTTTGAAAGTTCAGTGTTGTTCAGAAGTAACACATCAGTCCGATCGGCCGCAGCCTACAAATCAAATTACTGATGAACAACGAGGGAGATAACGAGAGTTGGCCGTTAAATGACTTCCGTGTGGGCAGTTCTCGTGTATCCTCGCTCATGGCTCCTCAGAGATCTTTCCTTTCCTACCTCCTTGGACCAAACAATTTCCGGTTCAAGCGAGGATCGAGGAAATAAAAAATATAAGAGACTTGGGAAGTTACCATGTATTCTTTACTTCGTTCAACATACTATACCGTGAGATTTTTCAACATACCATACTATGACTCTTTTCAACATGTTAGACTATGCCTTTATCAACGTACATATTTTTTAATAACTTTTTTCGACTTTTTACTACACTATGACTTTTTTTAAAATACAGTTCAACAACTTTCTGAAATACTTACAATGAGTTTTTTTTGACACAGCATACTATGACTTTTTAAACATATTATATACCATGACTCTTTTGACATGCTATTGTTCCTCACACACCTTGGGATTGGTCCGACAGGCTACAATAGGGATTGGCCCTCCTACCCGGCCTTGACATCCTCTAGCCCAGCTAATCCTGTGACAGCTCTGATGAAGCGCAGAGTTGTGAAAAGGACCCTTGAGATCCACAACAGGCGCGGCTGTGATTATTTAACAGCTCGCCACTGTGCTCTCTTAAGATATGTATTGTTAGCTGGGCTATGTTCAATAAAACCTCCTTGTTTTGTTCCTTTTATGTACTTAAGTTAACAAAGAGGGGCAGGGCAGGGTTTAGATGTCTTGTTGGTTGCATTTCCCTTTTGAGTGATTTCTTTGTATGACTGTCTGTTGTTATTCATTTGACTTATATAAATATAAATATATATATATATATATAAATATATATATATATATATATGCAAGTTGTAGTGACTTTTAACGAAACAGTTGACGTTATCTACAAGCCACTGAGGGACCAAAGGGAGATCTTGTTCGGACGCGTGTTCTAGGCTAATAACTAACCACTGCATGTTTTTGCCCACGTGTTTAAATATTACAAAAGTAACCCTCAAGTCCAGAATAAAATCTCATCCCTGTCCTTTTTTATATAAATATATAACACCGGGACTCTGTGCACACAGTTGAATTCAGCTGTCATTGATGGAACATAATTCCTATAATATTGGCAATTATGTTAATGTTTCAGAGTGAGCAGGATTGTGGAGTAGCTGCAAAACGTCATTTGAAAGTGGACTATTTAAATAGGCTGCGTAGAGTGACCGTGTTTGAACAGCATTTCAGTGATGTAGCTGAAATAAAGCCACTGAATGCTGTTGAGCCAAGATCCAAATAAATGTAAAAAATTTAAAATCCACTGTATTTAACCTTTAAGTAATTACTGGATCTGATTGTGAGTTTACAATCATGTCTGTTGGGTCTATTGATCTATATATTTTTTAAATCTTCACCTATATTTGTCATCCTCAGTTGGCCCCAGTGTTTTGTCCCCGGCAGTTTAAAACTGAACAAATATATTGTAAATGTAATGTTGGCTACAGCCTAATACAGTCAGATTCCACCACTTTATCGTAGTCTGGTAAATGATGAATTAATGGTCGACACTGAATACATTACTATTTTATGTTAACTTATTGACACCGTTCCCCGATCTGACTCAGGCTTTTAAAGATAAATGTACCAGGTCGATATATAGTTTATCTCTGAATCCACTGGATTAAAATGGATGAAGCAGCAAGAGAGCAGTCTGATGACCACCAGTGCAGATCTTATGATTAGGCCTATACATTCGAACCAATGCATTCGATTAACACAAAAGAAAAGAAGCGTGCACACAACTTAAAAATGGGCGTGTATTGTTGGTTGCGCTGCATACCTGTCATTGTGTCCGCTGGTTGGCAAAGAGGAGAGAAATCCAACGGTGTGCAAATGATCAGCTGTCGAATCCAGGCCGAGTTCGAATGAAGCCTTACTTCTACTTAATTGTCGTGACTTTTTAACAAGCATTGTTGTATCTTCATTCAGCGTCCAATGAGTCCGAGCATACCGGTCACTTTTTCGCACGTTTTCATGTGTGTGTGTTTGTGTGTGTGGGTGGGTGTCAAACTGTGTGTACTACTACTATGAGATTTGTTTTATAACATCGGAGTATCAATTACCTTTTTTTAAGTGCTCATCATTTTATTTCTAGATGTCCGGGCATACTTGATATGATTTTCTTTAACTAAATTTATGATATAAAGAAGGATTTTTTTGTACAGAATTTACTCAAGTCCATTATTTATTTTAAACAATAAAGGCAAAAATATAATAAAGAATATTATGATTTTATGTCGCCACAACAATAAGCTAGGACACCGCAGGGAATCAAAACCCAATCCCAGTAAACCAGGAGTACCAGTATATTGTGTGTCTGTATATAGATATAGCTCTCATATATTACTGATACAACTCTTTCTAATTAACTTTGCATTGGGTGTTGCATGTCATGTTGCATTGATACAGTAGTTCAGGGGCTATCACAATCTTAGACAGTTTAGTTGTGTAATGTCACAATCAACAGCATAGTGAATTAAAGCGTGTCGCTGATGTAACCGGTTAGAACTTGAAGTGGGGATGACGTCTTAAAATGTATGGAGAGGGTCTTAAAAAAGGTCATAAAGGTTTTCAATTGAACTTCAGGATTCCTGCATATAAATGTTACGGCTAAATGTAAAGCAGCAACCAAAGCTTAGCTTTGTGTAATACTGATGAAATGTTACAGATATTGCTTCCTCTAGAAAAAGCCAGGTTAGCTATAGTATTTATGCTGAGCTAACTAGCTTTTGTTTCTGACTTTATGTTTTACAAATGGTTATGAGAGGGGTGTCTAACTTCCCATCTGACTCTCAAGAAAGCGAATGAAGTGTCCTTCCCGAAATGTCAAACTTTCTTTTTGAAGCACATCACGTATACGCTTAGATTTCTCATCCTGTCTGCCTTTTTAGTTTTTTTTTCTCAGCAATAAAAAGTTGTTGTCCTTGTTTTTGTGTTTATTTCCCGCTGTCACCATGACGACTGACGGTAGTCACTGCTGAATGATGTATGTAAAAAAGTCATTTTTTCCCCCTCTGCTCTTTTTTTTTTCCCGGCACGGACAGCCAAAAGCTAAAAAGCCTCCCCTGTGACACACTCGTGTTCCTGCCTCTACCCCTCCGCCCTTTCATCCTCCAGTCATGTTGCTTCTGGACTAAAGAGATGCATATTTGAATGCTTACCAACCATTTTCTCCTCCAGATTTTTTCGCCCGTCTCTGCAGCAACTCCCAACAATCTCATACCACACACACACACACACATGCACACAACCTCCTCCTGCACCATTACCGCTCTGCATAAATGCAACACAACCCCAAATTATGGTCAGCCGCTTGTGAAGTTAGTTTTGCTTGGGAAAACCAAGCTGCCATCTTTAATATCATAATGTTACCAAATTACATGGTTCTAATTGGGAACCGTTTGATCACGCTGCTGGCATCTGGAGAGCTTGCATGTGACCTTAACAGTTTTTTTTCCTTTCTTCTCATCTCCAAAGTATGACCTCATAAATTAAGTAAACCACTTAACACCAAGGAGAGGCCTTCACCACCGGTCGCACCCTGCACGTAGACGCGCAACACCAACAACTCACTGTGAAAACCGGTGATGTCGGTCTGGAGCATCTGCAAGGCGAACCGAGCAGCGGTACAGTAGTAGAGTTGGGAGTGAGGATCAAAACCAGAAGTACAGAGAACAGATTTGCGGCAGTAGTTGACGGGTTCCTCTTTTACACAGTTTGCGTAGAAGTCTGGTCTGAATTGATAACTATTGCAAGTCAAATCATCACCATATTTGTCTGACGTACCGTCACGTTAGATGGGTTCAAGTACCCGTTTGTCGACACCACCCGTTACGATCCAAATGTGTTTGTTTATGACATTCTGGAAGGGGATGTTGTTACAATAAAAAACATGAATCGTCAATGCTTGGCTCAGTTTGGTAAAGTTTGCATTCGTATAACTACGTTGAGTGGCAGAACTTCAAACTGTTCATCCCATAGAGCAAGAATAGGAGTAGAATGGACATTCCCATTCAACTCAACGTTGCAGGACGGTCCGAGCGGAGGCCATTTTCATGTGAACCGTTGCTATTTTGACCGCTGTAGACGGCTCACTTCCACATAAGACCAAACCAACTCACTGCAAGTCCAGTACTCACCGAGCGGAGGTTCTGCAGTGACGAGAGTAAACGAATAAACTTCAACAACTTACTTCCTCCACACAAGCACACTGCTATCGCCAGACGAGTGACAACTTTGTTCCGCTCAGTTTCTGTAACCACTGCAGCATTAGAGCGCGGTGGGGAATTAGCAAGCCAGCTAGCCTGCTAATTCCCCACCGTGGCGGGGAAGGATAAGCTACCTAGCTAGCGCTTCTTTTTGTACTCTTCTACTTTGTACTATTCTATTTCTAAGGTTAATTCATTACTTACAGCTAATTATTTCCACAGTTAACCATTATATTCAGCTAATTATTCCACCTATTTATCAATTAATGTCAGCTAACTATTTCTCCTGTTTATCCAAACATTTTCACTTATCATTTCAATAGTTTATTAATTACTTTTAGCTAACGTTAATTATTTAAACTGTTTAGCTATTCTCTTTATTTAACCGTTTATGCATTACTTTTACCAAACAATTCCAACTGTTTGTTCATTACTCTTAGCTACATATTTGAACAATGTATGCATACATTTTTTTGCTAACGATCTGGACTTCCCTGTTCGCTTGCTTATCACTTGCTTACCTTTGGCAACACGTGGCTTTAAGATAATGTAACTGACACACTGGAAAGTGCCTTGTGGATATACATTCTTTAAATAAAATCAGCATTTTGTTCAGCTACCTGGGAATCACTTATCAAGACCACTGCGTCGTTTCCTTTTCAGGCCAATACAACAGGACATTTCCCACAAACTCACTGTGACAAGTATGATTCTACCAGATGTTTAATAAAGTTTGATATTCTTGGGTTGCAAACTGCAGTAAAAGCAATTAGCCCCTGACACTTTAAAACACCAATGTCTTGACCACAAATCAACATTTTAATCTCGTGTGCAGCGCCCTCGGCATCACGGTAGCAGCCCATGTGCTTCTTTTTATTTATTTTTTGTCGCTAATATGCTCCTTATGGTAAAGAACTACATACTGTAAATCACCTATATACACAGTCCTCCTCCCTTTCATGACTGTGTTTGTTGAAATTGGCCCCGCAGCACCAGGCCGACATGAATCTAGCAGCCTCATTACAACCAAGCCAAAGCCTATTACTCTGCTCTGCCCAAGGGGAATAACACCTTTTTTCATCATTAACCGGCGAATAAGAGCTGTTACCCACAGTTTCCATCACTTTGTGCCTTACGACCTGACATTCTGCCCCATTTTAACGCGCCCTGTCCTCACGCACATTATCCTGGCGTTAAGCGAGATACTTGCATACATGTTGCTGCCATAAATACAGCTATTTCTTTCCGTTCCTCTATACAGCACGTTTCCCGGGAACACTTGCCCTTAATAATTCTGTGCAGCCTCTGACTGATCCCAACTGTTGGTTGGCTCGGCTGTTCCAGCCGTGAATTTGTCCTTTCTCACCTTGCTTTGACTCAAAACACACATCTTTTCCTTACATGCAGCCAGACAGATGTTTAGGCTGGAAGTTCTCCACAGAGGAGGCCTCGGTGGTATGCACGGTTTTTATTTATCCAAATTTTTATTTTTCTCTTCAACGACGTTTAGTTTTTTCTAATTTTTTTCTTTTCTTTCTCCTTCTTTCTGCTCTCAGAAGTGGGTTTACTTTCGCCCCAAAGTAGGTGTTGCAGAGAGGAAAAGGCTTTGCCAGCATACCAACAATTCACCGGTGGGTTGACAGAGCTGATTAAGTTGAAGTTGACAAATGTATAAATCACTGGCTTGTGGTGCTAATAGGTGGCAGTATAAAATCAAGCGCAGGACCACCCATGCTGCGGGGCAGAAAATAGGAGCATCAAGTCATATCTACTGCGCAGCGCTGTACAGCCATCCGAAACACTTAACCCCCAGTCCCCACCCCCCACACCTCCTCTCTGGCCGCCCCGGCCTGCTCCGGTTCAAGGGGCTCTCTTAGCAACACAGGAAGGGCCTGTCTGGCATCCGCAGCGCAGTGATTCATATTTGGCACTTTCATAAAGGTTCCAGAGCTGCAGGTTTTCTTTTTTCTTTTTTCCTTTTCGAGGGGGACTTTATTGTCGAACGTTTTGCTCCTCAATTGCCCTTTTCGGAAAAAAAACTATAAATGTTTCAATGGCAATAAATGAACAGGAGCTCGTGCTTTTTCCTCTTTCATATGAAGATCTCAGTACGTCGTAGGATATTTTTTTGTTTTTTCTTTCCTCTTCACAGTGAGGAGAAAAGGCTGCACACTCGCCATTACCCAGATTTTTTTTTGAGCAGTATATTTCCATGTATGAATGGAGGGGTGCTTGAGCCCATTCAGTAGAGCCGCTAAGAGAGGTGTGAAGGTGGCTGTTTGCGGGGGCCTCTTCCTTTGTGAGAGGGGAGATAAAACACGAGCAGAGCATGAGGGGGGCGGACCCCCGTCGCACAAAGCTGTGCATATTGCTCAATAACAAGGCCTGGATCCCTGGGTGTAGCACAACAAAACTCTACCTCGGGCGAAGGGCCCCCTTCCACCATCGGGCTTGGCCGTGCATGTGACCCGTGACTATCACATTGTGTGCTCTGAGATACTCAGGAGTGCAACGGTATGATCATAAACAAAATCCATACAACTAGAATATCTTTCTGATTACAAAATCTCCAGCTAAATGCTCCACTAGGTTCACCCGCTAGTCGCCAAACTGCGTTTTGGAACTGGGTTGGTAGCCTGCTGTGGGTTCATTACGTTTTCAGAGAGTTTTTTTTAATTTTTTTGCTAAAAAACAAAACAGCTGCCGAAACCAAAGCAGTAAAGTTGGAGCACAGAAACTTTGAGCTGAAAGACGCTGAAATGCTCCGCAGAGTGAGGAGGACGGTGCAGTCAGGGATTCTCCGCGGGTTCGTCGCTACGCATGAAACCTCCAACACACATTTAGGAAATTTAACCATTGTTATTACATAAATAGCAGCTTTAAAGATGTTAACTGTTGCAGATACGTTAGAAACGATGAGACAGAACATAAATCAGTTCATCATTTGAGTCATTTTTCAAGCAAAGATGGGCTTGTTCCTGCTCCATGTTCTCTTTTTCTGTTTTATATCATCGCAAACTGAATGTCTTTATCTTATTTCATACTCGTCATCATACAAAACAAGACATTTGGTGATGTCTGGGAGTCTGTTTAATTAATTATTAATTGTCAGACTATAGTCTATAATGATAATAGAGTTGCAGCTCTAGAAACATTGTCCGTCAATGTTTTAAAGCATTTAAATCACATTCTTTAATCTTTTTGTAATGCCATGAACAGATCCCCTGCAGAGACTGTAATCAACAATGAATTGGTGATATCATTTTTTATAATATTGCCAGCCTCATGCTCCAACGGCACACTTGGCCCATATTTCAGTCAACTCAAGGGATTTTCTTCAGTTCGTTTGGGTGGGAGAAAAGCTCGAACCCACCAAACCGCACCGCGGAATTAAACGGAACCAAGGGAAGGACAAACCAATCACACCTGGAATTCACTTCGCCCAGTACACTTGACCGGACACTTCAACCTCTGGCTCTGATGCACTTAAGCTGCCACAGGGTGTCCTTTACTGCCTTTAAATGGCTCGAGGTCATCTCTCATTAAACAGCAAAAATGACTCCGGGCTGTATTCGGCCCCCCTAGCGATAAACGCCGAGTGTTTATGGCAGCTACCTGTGCTTCACTCTCGCTCGCTGCCCAGGTGGGCTGGCGTGGGGGAAAAGTCAATAAATGATGTGGGTGTTTGTGACGTTTCAGGAGGATAAGCCCCGTCTGTGCTTTTTATGCTGTTGGTTCATGTCAGCAAATAAGTTGATGAATTTGACAAGCTACCAGCTGCTGTAAAGAAGAAGAAAAAGAAAAAAAATGCTTTTCTTGAATAATTAGTGTGAAGTTTTTTTTATGGTCGGATTTGCAGTTTGGGCGGATTTTATGAATACTGATCTCTGGTGGTGAATAAGCATCAGTGGGTTCTTTGTTTCGCTATTTAAAAAACGTAACCTTTTTTTTTACTTTCAATGGTAATCTTCAAATTTAAATATTGGCCTTCAGCTAGCACAAAAGCTCAATGTGCAGATGTTTTCTAATAAACATGTTTTTAATGGTTTAAGGGACTAGCAGATGGAATAGAATCATATCAGTATTTTTTATGAGAGCCTTGGAGTGGTATTTGTCTTCGTCATTTCCATATTGCACTCATCATAGACCAAGTGTGCGATTGGTGTTGAACACATGAATTACCTGACGTGTCACCGTGGACGAGTGGCAGCTTGTGGTGTGTGATCTGTCGGGAGGGAAAACAGAGTTACAGTCGGTGGTCAGACCGTTCTTCCAGAGACGAGGCCGAGTTGGGGCTGTTAGGCTGACCAGTGACCACAGCTTACAGAGCGGTTAGTGTGGGCCGTCTATCCACCGGTGGTTTGCATCTGTGTATTTAGTTTATGCACATATATATACAAAGTTGAGTAGACTTTTATATTTAAAATTTTATGTTTTATCACATAAAGTTTCTTTCCCATTGGATCCAGCTAATACAACAACAATAATCATTATTATTATTATTATTATTATTATCCTGTACATGGTGAATTTTTCAATGTTAATTAGCTGCTCTCATTGCTAAATTTCAGCACTTACTGACCAAGTTGACAACTCTTATTTACTTATTGGCTTAAGTTTGGTGCAGATGCAATTTGCACTTGGTGAGTTCTGTAAGGAATTTCTAAGGAAAACCTAAAGCCGACAGAAAAGGCGTCAAAATCAGTCAATTTTGAAATGTTTACTTCCAGGGATTAAGGATACCGCTCTCTTCCTGGGAACTCTCTAAAAACAGGATTGCGAGTAATGAATCATAAAATGTTAAACTCTGATTGAGATTGCTTGTAAAGTTAGAAATAATGTGAACTATAAAAGAAGCAGCCATTTAATTTGCATAGAATAAATTGGTCAACCCCGTTGCTTCTAAGAAGTTGATCCCGTTATATCACTGAGTCAGCCTTCAGCCACGGTGGTGGTGTGGATGTTGTTTATGAGGTTTAGAGATGCTGCCTTTGTTTGACTACATGAGATGAGAGCAGATATTCACACAAGCGTATAATAAACAATTCCAGGTTGCATGAATTTCCAGAAAATAAATCTGAACATTGGATGAAACCAGATTCAAAGTTCTTGTTTCATTTTGTTTATGAGAGACAAAGTTTTTTTTACTGAGGGAATGTTGGATATCTCTTTGTATCACTCCGTAAATGAGAAAATACTTTTCAACAGCTTGTTGACATGTATTAAATGTTGTATAAATCAGGCTATGAAAGATATATGAACAAAACCCTCTATAAGAACCTTCAGAATATAGAGGGGAATGAAAATGAAAAGTTTGGTGCATGTAAGTGCTACTGAAGTGGAGATTTATGGCTCAGAGTTTTGATATATATTTTGTTTCCATTTTTAATTAGATTAAGATAATCATGTTTTTGTATTGCACATTTTCTGAAATAATATAAATATACAAATGAGGCATTCTCTAAAGCTGACTTTTGGTGGATTTAGGAGAAATCTACAGCTCAAATAGACAAAGTAGTGAAATGAAAACATGAATATGACGTTTTCTTTCCACTATGTCATGGAAGCAAAATAGCACAAGATCTTGACCAACATATTTTTGCCTATGTAATGTGTATTTATTTATTTTTACTCATAAAAGTACACAAAAACTTAATTTCCTCGCAGCAAAGGGCCACAGTAGCCCAGTGTCCTGTCTGCACTCAGGTATATTGCTGTCGACAGAATCGCACCTGTAACTCTGCGCCCACAGACCCGTCTCTGTAACCACCGACGCCCACCTGCTCGTGTTTACGTTTCCACGGTTGGCAAAACATTGAGTTGCTACGTTTAAATAGCTCTGTTTAGTGTTGAGTAATCCGCAGCTTCTAAAACGGATGACATGCCGCTAATTGCTGCGCAATCACCGCGACGTCTCGCTTCGAACGCGGCTTGAACGTCCCACCCGAGAGTGACATCATGCCACGGAAGACATGTGACCTCATCAGGGCATGGCACGGGGCGGCGATCGGGCCGATGACTTCGGGTCTGGCTTTTTTTTCCAATGTTGTCATAGGAGAGGTGGCTGCATTCAGGAGGGCCAAACAAAAGGCCCCTTTGTCCCCCCTCGGCCCACATCTGTCCGGAATCACCTCCCCTAATTACCGAGGTTGGCTTTTGGAAATGACAGCATAAATATCAAACTGTCAAACCCTGTCTGTTGGCAACACCTTCCAGCGTGAGTCATGGACTGGCGAGGTCGAAAGGGGGAAAAACAACAGTCTCTTTCTCCGTGCTGAGCTGCAGTGCTGGTCAGGGAGCACCTTAGCACCTTCCTCCTGGTGCCCGTTAAGAGAACGCGTCTATTGCACTCGGTTATGTTTTCATATTTGTGCGATTTTCTTCTTTCGCCATTAAAACCAGCACAGATATAACCACACACCATTAGTGTTTTTTTACACCACCCAGGCCAAAATAAATGTACTCAGGGCTGTATGTTCCCGATCTGTTGGAACTCTGTCAACAGATCAGCACATTAAAGGGACGGTCAGATAGTTTTAGGAAATACGATTCCATGACATTCCTGAGAATGAGATGAGAGGATTGACGCCACTCTCAAGTCTGTCTGTTTAATGTGAAGCAAGCAGTTAGTTGAGTTTAGCATTTTGGCTGGTAACCGGGGGCAACAGATAGCCTGATCCGCCAACCAGCACCTCTGAAGCTCACCAATTAACACATTTATATCTTGTTTGTGCAAAAACTTAAATTTGCTGTTTCAGTCCAGCACATAACTGGAAAATCGCCATTTTTACATTTCAGTTTTTGAACCGATTAAAAAACAAAACAAGATATAACATGTTAATAAGTGAGCTTCAGAACTGCTCCTGAGCTTTTGCCGTCTTCATACTTCCTCGTTCATGATTACGTGTATATCTATGATTATCATTTTTTATTATTTAGCTACGGCTGCTGGATGAGACCAGCCTGTATGGTTAAAGTGCGAAATTTCTGTACAGCAATTCCTTTTCACTTATAGCAAAACGGCTGCTAGCTCCAGCTGCGTATTCACCTTTAAATAAAATTAGCATATTGCACCATAAGGTGCATGTGAATTTTGAGAACTGGAAAGAAGAAAAAAAACTCCTTGAGGTGTTTGCACATTTAGACGAGCTTCCTCTTGCTTTGCTTTGTGTTGAAAAGAAAGGGAAAGTGAGGCAGGCTCTCAGCAGCACAAAGATGTTTTCTTTGCTGCTGTTTAGGGTGAAACACCCCTTAATCATCCTCCAGACAAAGCCTGGGATTGCGGCCGAGGAAATGTTCTGCCTGCGAGTCTATCGCTGATGATCTTTTCAGATGTGTGTAGAGACGGACGAGCACCGCTGTACTGTCGGGCGTAAGACCTAAACAAACTACGCTGACAAGACGGAGAGCTGTGCAAACAGGAGATTAGAGCGGAGATGAAAGAACGAGGACGCCGGTTTCAGTCAGCCGCTGCCAGCAGACTGTGGCTTTCTACTACTGTATCCAATGGAGTGTTTTGAAATCTGAATCAAATGAAATGCTGTATTTACCAAGATCAATAAACATACAGCAGTTTGTGAGAGGTTACACAAGTGTCTGTGTTGTTTTCAAGAGTCGTAGAAGCACAGAACTGCATTATGTGTGATCAGTTTGTTATGAATTGGCCTTTTTTTGGTGGGAGGGAAGAGTGGAGGGTTTATGTTTGGTCTCTGTCAGGATTTAAAATGACAATAATAAAAAAAGGATCTGAAATGATTGGTTATTTAATTAAATATTCTAATAAGTGCTTAAAGTAAACCACAGAATACATGATTTCTTTTCTCTGAAGCATTTTCTGATATGACTAAAATCCTTGCTAATCACTGTTGAAAAAATGTATCCGTTCCACGAGGTGACAATGGTGTGTTTAGGTTGAGGTAGAGACCGGGGTTTGGGTTAAAACAAGCATTTAGTTAAGGTTAGGTAAACGGTTTGGTTAAGGGAAGCTCCCCTTCCCCGTCGTGACGTTTACAATAATAAACATGTGGTCAGGGAGCAATTAAGGTCAAGTTAATGTCAAAGTTTCCTCATTCAACAGTTCCTATGATATCTCATGAAATGTTACCTCTCATTGTTCCGACGTTTTCCTACAAAAGTTCAGCAAATAAACTTCCGTCTTCACAGGAAACAACTCGGTTAGGTTTAGGCAAACAAAACCGCTTAGTTAGGTTCAGGAAAAGATTGTTGCTTGGGGTTAAAATAGCTACGATAGTGCCGTTACTACACATTAAGTACACATGTTACGTGACAAATAAATCAACTTTGACTTTTTGTTTGAGGTGGGGCACGAACATCGGTCTCCTGGGAGATACATTGATGTTTGTTGGACCCATTCACCTCCCCTCCAGCCCGCCTTCTCGGGGCTTTTGAGGTCTTTATACTTACTCGTTCATGATTACGTGGATTACATTCAAAATAGTTTTGTGGGATATCTACAAATAAGGGAGCATTATTCTTTTTTTTATGTAGCTTTTGCTACGAATGCTGGATGAAACCAGCATGGTTTATGTCCGATGTTTTGTTGACCCGTGACCCGTTGAATGTCACTTCAACACAAGTAGATGTTGTTTTTGGGGCACTGGCTGAGCCAACCGTCTCTATTAGTCACATCTGGATGTGTACCCGCAACTATATTGATAATTAATCAATTGTTTTACGCAAAAATACAAAAAATTCACAGTTTGTGAGTTGTCAAATGTGAATGTTTGCTCATTTCCTAGTCGTTTACAACAGTGGTTCCCAATCACTGGTCCCAACTGTTGCCGGGTGTCAGGATACTCCTTACTGGACCGCGAGGACACAATATGATTTGCTGATAATAACTTTATCGCTGAGGACTTTGAATGTGGCACAGTTCGTGCAGCACTTTTTGGTTGTACAAACTCAACAAACAATTGGAAGATGCCATCTTGGGCTCAGGAAAATTGCGATCTGCATTTTTCACTTTTTTCTTGACATTTTGTAGACCAAACAAATCATCATTGTTAAATTAATCAGTAACAAAATTGAAATAAAATGGACAGAGAAGCTTTGTAGTCCAATTTAACAATGAAACATTTAACCATTGAGGAAATACGAGTAACCTTTTCGTGACACTTGGAAAGAAACTCGACATTGTGCTTGCGGGTGTACGAGTTGTTCTTCCCATGACTCGGGGGCCTGAAAGGACACACAGTGGGCTCTCCTGATAGCTCCTCCTCTTTAGTGAGCCAACAAAAGTGCCCATCGTGTTGTTTGGATAGTTTCGCCGTAACCCCCCGCATCCACCGCTCTGTCACACGGCGGCCAAACACAAACGCTGTCAGGCAGAGTCGGTTGCTAAACAACCCGAGGTAGGCATCCTTGGAGATTAGCAGCGCTGCCCTGGGTCTTTTAGGACCCCTAGCTGTGCCGTGGGCTGGCCGCGTCCCGCCTGCAGATAAAGTGTGACAGCGGGACCTGACAGCTCCGCTGCCTTGCCCAAGGACAACGCTGTCACCATAGGCACAATGACAGAGGACCGAGTGGTCCCCCGGCCGTCGACAACTCCGCGGCCCCCGCCGCACGCTGAGAAAGAGCCTCCCGACAAAGACAGCAGCCGACAAAAGGCCCCGTGTTAAATTAGGCATTTAATTCAACACTCGGTCGCAAGGGCAAAGTAATCAGAGGGGAATCGTAAAAACATATTAGAAGGACAAGGAGAGGCAGAGTGTCAGATAAAAGCCTACAGAAGACAAAATACTACAGAACACAGAAAATCTATTTGGAGCTTGATAAAAAGAAAAGAAGAAAAAAAAAAAGATAGTATTATGCAACAGTGGAAAGGGACAGAAAATGAACTGAAAATATGGTCTAAACTCCAAGCTAAAGACACAGCTTTGAGGAGAGGGCGAGTTGCATTTGTCACGCATCTCAGGCTTGAAATTATTCTCAGCACATCATAGAGTGAGGCAGGATTTCAGATTCAAAGATCTCTTCCCTCGCTTTCTATTGCCCACTGGGCAAAATATTAAAAAAGCCTGATTTAAATGTATTTATTCCAGAATTGTACGAACGCCGTTTGTGCAAATACAACCACAGCGTAGAACAACAAGGTAGGCATAAACATACATTTTTTTGTTTAAAAGCCTGAGTGAGTGGGATACAAGCTGCACTAAATCTCTCCGTACCTGTTGAAACTTGTAATCTCCTGAAGAGTGTCACATTACACAGTGACACTCCTCAGGATGTCAGTTGTTCCTCGGAGTCGAGGGCCCAACGCAATCCATGTTTTATTTAAAATAAATAATCAATAAAAAAACCTAATATTGCTTGTTTTCACAAAAAGAAAATGAAAATAAAAAAATGACATCAATGAAGCCATCTGGCACGCACGTTTCCACAAATGACAGTCTCGCGGTGCTCGTTTTGAAAACTCTGAATTTGCAGTTGTAGTTATTTTATGATTTAATTACAAATGTAAAAAGGGGGGGAGGGGGGGGATAAAGGAGAGCTGCTCTCTCGGCGCTTGTCGAGCGGAGGATAATTACAGGGAGGGCGAAACCTCGTCAGGGTCGCAGGAATTCACTCTGATTTATTCGAGAGTGAAAGGATTCCTTGTAAGCCTTAAATAAATTTTAATTGCAGTAAGCTGTCCAACACAAGGGACCCCCCCCCCTCCTTCTTCCTCACCCCCTCTCCCCCCACTCCCCCTAAACCCCGGTGAGTTGGGAATTTTGATTAGATTACAAAAAAAAGGATTGAAGAGGGTATTAAGGTGCCACAGCCCCCCCCCCCACTCCCCAAGGAGTTTTGCATCAATGCAAAAACACACACAAACACATACACACCACTTGCATGAAGCTACACACGGACACTGCAGCGGTGCAGCACAGCCGCGTACTCACACAGCAACATGGTAGCAAAATAAAAAAAACAACTAATTTCTTTGGTGTTTTATTGACAAACCGCAAAAATAATGTGTGTCAAACTTGTACGTTTCAACACAAAAGTAAATCGATAGGAAGACGAAACCTGGAATGCGTGTTTCCGATATCCTTTGGCAAAACAGCCTTCCGGCCCTCATGTCTCACTTGTCAAGTCATGTTGTGGTATTTATTGGTTTGATTCTCCAGATTTGCTGTATTTCATCCTCTTTAAGCAACGCTCACGTGGAAGTGCATCGCATGCTTTTAATGCACACATGTGCCCCTGTGTCACTTTATTGTCCCTTCTCAGTGATATTTATTCACTGTAATATTTGAACTTTATGTGAATCATAATAGATAACAGAAAGTGTGTTATTTTGGATGTTTTCTGACAAACGTAACAAAAGTCTGTTTTTGGCCAGTGAGTTTCACGTATGTAAACTTGGTTTTAGTAGTAATTTGGTTTTCTTTCAGGCAAAATGTCACGCTAAACACTAATAACGCACAATTTACCGGCGATCGGTCCTCAAGGAGTCAGAGATATTCTGTGTGCAACGCGGATTGGCCAATTATGTGGTGCCTCATCTCCCTTTGGACCAACAGGAGGTTAAAGTCATAGGGCTCCGTTAAAAATAATCTGTGCTGATTCATAAAAACGGTTGAAAGGGAGATACACATAAGGTCTGTAAAGCTGAGATGCAATGAAAAAAGCCCGCTCATATTGTGCAACTATTTATTAATATCGTATTTTTATAATAAAACTCCAATCATCTTTTCTTCCAGTAACAACAAAGCAGGAAATGTGCTTACGTGAGCTACTACGAATCGATTCTGAGCAATAATATCATGACATCACCATCACCATCAATCAAGGAGGTGCATATCGCATCTTCTTTTTTAGCGGTCCAATCAAATACGGAGGATTTGATTGAAATCCCACTTGTAAATGTGCACCGTTCAAATGTTCCATTCCAGTGGGGGGAAACGTCACATTACAGCAGCTGAAGAACTTCCGTTTCACCGGGACTTTTAAGTTTTCTGAACATCTAGTCTGAGCGGTTGTTTTAGGAAATCGTGAAAGAATGGCAAAATATTCTCAGTTTCTTCGAAACAGGATCAGTTGCGATCGCACTCTGCTGTTTCCATCCCAGGGGGGTTAAGTAGAGAGCCCTCTCCGGGACGTCCCCCCAGAGAAATGGGCCCGTAAAACGAGTTTTAAATGAGCACCAGACAGGTGTCAGTAAAAGACAAATCTGTCCACGCCATTCAATACTTTCCCTGCAAAGTACAGAAGGAAAGTGGCTGGGGCGGACAGGGAGAAAGATAGAGATGGATAGAGAGAGAGAGAGGGAGGGAGGGATGGAGGGAGGTACATGCTGAAGGGAAATGAAAACCTACACATATTCTCTCTTTTTTCATATTTCTCCTGTTTATTCTCTTTTCCGGTGTCTCTCCGTCTGCTTCTAGGGACAGTTTGGGGCTGTACTATTGAGAAAGAGTATATATATGGTATCATAGTCAGTCTTACTGCTCAGTACTGTACAAGGAGTAGTGTTTTATGGCTGAAAAATGTTTGGCTTGATATGACTCACCAAGACAAACTGACGGCTATAGGTTGATCGCGCTGAATGAATGCCATAAGGGGTGGAGAGTTTGAAACTTCATGTCTGAGAGAAACGCCCCTTTCTTCTGGTTCGACCAGAGATTGGAGACCCCTGCACAAGTCGAAGCCTGCTGCTAGGTGCTGAGGCCCCGAGGAGAGAAAAGGCGGCCAGTAATTGAGCTGGAAGGAATGGAGGGGGGAGTCACGTTCCTGTTCCTGAGTCCAAAAACAAAACTCCTGCTAAATAGCCACAGTTTTCATCTGCCATGACATTTAGGGAACTGAAACCAGAAGAGTTAGAGGGGAATCTTAAGTGTAGTCATTCAGTGTTTCCTGCTTTTTTTTTTCACAAGAAAAAAGCACCATAAAGGCTGTAACACACCGGGGGCTTGACAAATAAACGGCATGAAAATGCAAAATACTCACCTGTGATGCATCCAAACTATTCATTCTGGCAGTGATGCAAATTTAGATTCATGCAGGCAGAGGGACCAACTACCAGCATCCTAACGATTTGGTATGCGCTGCGTTTATCAGAGGTTGAAAGGAGTAATAAAGTCTCGGTTTGGACTCCGGAGACGCCCTGATGTTGTACAGTTGTTGCACAATTTGGTGTATGTTTTGAATACGTCCGTCCGGGATTGGTCGACGCCTTTATTGGCGCTGCGAAAGCTCAGAAAAAAAGAAGAAAAAAAACAGAAAATAGTTACAAAACCTTTCTGCCATGTAATACTCAGTTCAGTGTGAGAGTACTCATGATAAAAACAACAGTTTAAAGAAATATATTGATATTTAAATTAATCACACAAAAAAAGGCCTTAAAGCTCAAGAATGTTGCATAATTTTGGGGTCTGGACGATAACCATTCAGATTTGAATGTAATCTTATGCTCAGCTGCCTTTGACACAGTGTGTACTGCCCTACAGAAACATTTATATTTGAAGTATTTGAATGGTAACACGGCTATTGATGTTGAGAAAAAAAACTAATGTCCCAAAATATCCACGAAACCTATGAAACAACCCACAAAGAAATACTGAACTTCTTGGGTTTGTGGGTAAGACACAGTATCAACTTGCGTATTTCCCCTTTTTAACGTTTGTTTAAGAAAATTTACTTTGAGCTAGGGGGAAATTAATAAGTACGCTACATTTTAGCATTAGCTGAGGCTAGCTGCGATAGGTCTTAGTTGTCTATAATTTCATATCTGATTTTATACAGAACAGGGAAATATTTTTTCAGTGAATTTTAAAAAGCAACTGAACACTACTGTGTTTTGGTAGCTGATGTTAAAGTGAAGTAATCCAGCGCGGAGAGGACAGCCCTCTGGGTCACAGTCATTTCTTTTACCAAAACGAGTGAAAGGTCATTAGTCAAACAGCCATGTGGGATTCGACTTACAACCGATTCCCTCTCTGTGTGAAAGACAAGGCGTTCAATTTAGCGAGGAGAGCTCAAACTCAAACGGTGACCTTTGCTGGTCAAGGTGGAATGATCTCCGTGGTCGACGGGCCTCGAGGCTGCGCCGCTGACAGCTGAGTGATTTGAGCCCGTCAAAGGTCTTCTTGTGGTCTTCAGCTCTGATGGATCAGCGGTTCCTCCCGACAGACGGATCATTCTGCGGCGGCAGCGGCTCCGTCCTGCAGGGTCACAACCTGCACTGGACAGGAAAGACCCCGCAGGCTCTGAGTCACTCAGCGGCTCCTGCATCTGACTGAACGGTATCTGTCTCCGGATCTCTTCCTCCACTTGCCCTTTCATTTCTTTCATGTGGATTTGAACGCCGGTTTGTACGGGCACATTCATTTCTGCACGTCTAAACTGGCATGAAATTAGTGAATGTTGAGCCAGTTAATTGTGTAAATGGACTTACTGATGCAAAATCTATATTAAAACATTCTTTTGACTACTATAATTTGTCAATGCAATGAGTTAGATAACAGATTCATGGGCATAACATGTTAGACAATTTTGCAAAATGTCCATGACAACTTTCCAGAGCCCAAGGTGACATATTCAAACTGCATCTCCCCTCCTCCCAACTAACAATCCGAAACACAAAAACACAAAGTTTAAAAGGAAAAAAAATCTACAATTTGTCATCGTCAGTTATTAATTGTTGATTACCTAATGGGTTAATCTACTTATTGGTTCAGTGCATTCTGCAAATGGCTATTTAAATTTGTTTTGTTATTTCTAATGTTATTTTCCTTATTTGGAGTTTTGTATATTCAACATGTATTTGACACATTTTGAAATGTTAAAGTTCCACAAATTGTGTTAGTGAAGCTCCATCAGCGAGGAGCATGCTGAGCAAAACAAATGATTCAGAGATGCACTGGATTGATCAGTTTGAGTCATACACACACAAAGGTATACATGTCTTCTTGAAAACTTTGACTTTGATATAAAAAAAGTATAAATATAAAAAGTATATAAAATATCTATAAATATATATAAGTATATAAAATATATATAAAAAGTATTGGAGCGAAATTTAGTCTAATATAGAGGGAGTCTATATTGGACGGATTATTTACTTGGCTGAACATCCTTCGGGCGTGTGCAATTGAAAAGGTTAAGTTCGGCAGAAGTTTTGGCCTCCGATTGTGCAGCCGTCCTGACGAGATGCTCAAGAACGCGGAAGAAGGGAAACCAAGAGGAAGAGCGAACCATGGGCGCTCTCTGTGGAAAGCCTCCACCTGCCTCTGGCCTGATCCCCTCCACAAAAGAGGAGCTTTGATGGGCTTGGGATGAATATCACCGAACAACATCTTCACACCTCGTCCTACGCACCGCTGAAATGACACAATGAGTGTGTCAACGGACGCTCCGCTGTATAAAGGAAAGCCTGGAGAGAAGTGTGTCGAAACGCAAACAAATGAGGCTGAACGAAAATGAGGCAGCATATGTTGCTGTAAAAACAAGAAGATAATCTAAGAACTTTTCAATCCCTACAATTCTTCTCAGAACCCAAAAGCCTTTTTAAAACCAGTTCTTTTTCAGATTTAATACACATGTTGATGCCGTCAGCTTCGCGGCAGGAATTCTCTTTGGAGCTCAAATCGCAGATGTTGGTTTAATTCACCTCACTTTGTTCTCGCAATCGTGCAATCGGACTCCCCTTTCGCTTCCTCCTCCGCTCACGTGAGGCTTCCTAATGGATTGTGGTGTTTCTCAACCATCGGCGCTGGCGCTGCTCCTTATTGCCCCCAGGCAGCTGTTACTGCGGGGTATGACCTGTCAGAAGGGGGCGGCTCCTTATTAACTTGGGCTCTTCATTGACACCGAGCATGGGCAGATAACAGCCAGGTCACCCTCCTCCACCGACAATGCACATGAGGTCACTGTGGGCAGCGGTGTTACCATTTGCACATTTGTATGTGCATGTCTTCGACAAGCATTCACACGTTCAACACGACGACATGAACAACATATCCTCACACAACGGGTCGTATGATATCTAACTCAAAGTTACACCTCATTTTTAAACGTGTCAATTTCTGCTCGTTCGATACATAAAGTATTTTCAAAATAAACTTCCGTCCTCACAGGAAACTCATTAGGCTTAGGCAACAAAAGTACTTGGTTAGGTTTAGGAAAAGATCGTCATTTGGGTTAAAATAACTCCGGAGGTTCCGTTACTTAAGTACGCCAGTTACGTGACAAAAACCTCAACGTTGACTTCTTGTTCCACACGGGGAACGAACAGCAGTCTGCTGGCTGAAAGATCGCTGTTTCTTGGACCCATCCACTTCCTCTCCCGCCCACCCTGTGTGGGCTTTTGTGGTCTTTATACTCCATTGCTTATGATTACATGCATAACATACAGACAATTTTTGGTTTACGGTGCATTACTTTTCGCAACTTTTTCTACGAATGCCAAATGAGACCAGCCTGTATGTGCATTTCTAAAGTTTGCTTAAAATTAGCGTGACAATGAAAATAAAAAAAAAACATGGCTGCTGTCTTGCCTTGGTTTTTCGAGATACAGCGTTTTTTTCGTCCTTAGAATGAAACTCCCCACAAAATATCCGTATTTCAACATTCAGCGAAGCAATACACGATAGATTATGTTTGATTAAGATTAAAGCACTGTGGCACTTCCTGGTGGCTGCTCTGTATACTTCAAATCAAAGAGCTTGACGGATGCTCTTGAAGCTCCTAGAACCCCCTTCCTCATTCTGCTTTTTGATGTCAAGTGGGCGCCGGTATCGGACTCGTTGCTCTCTCTACACTACAAACACCACATGTTGTATGAAACAGATCGTTTCACGCCAATCCTGGCCTTTTGGCGCATACATCGTGATTACACAATCATGAATTCAACTCTGGTTTAGTGAGATTGTGTTGCTGTCATCAATTTCGGCTTCTCCCATCTTTCCTTCACAAACAAAGGCAAAAAAACCCCGTTTAAATAGCACAAGGATACATGCTTGTGCGTCTTATCCTCATGTCTTGTCTTTTTTTTTTTGCTGGTTGGATCAGAGGGACCTTAGGCTATCTCCTCTTTTAACAAAGGCAACTTGTTCCGTGAGAGGCACAATTAAAGAGTGGGAGGCAGGAAGATTACACACAGGCTTTATAGGCACCTCCAAAATGACTCAAGAGCAGACTATTCAGCAGCTGGTAAAATTATCCACCATTGTCACGAAACATTTCAAAGCCAATCTTCTCCTTGTAACGCACACACACCTCTCCCTCCTCCCGCTGTAGGTTACCTCCGCGGGGGTCATATAAAGTCGAAGAGAGATTGAAAACAGTTCTGACATTTGGGGCGAAGTGAAATAAGGCGTTCAGTCTGGCTGCTGTCAGAATAGATGAAGCCACAACGGTCTTCAAAAGTCAGCAACAGCGCACACAGTAGATTAGTGCGAAGGGATTGGGTAATAACTTTAGCACATGACATCTTACCACTTTCCATCACGTATGCAACTTCAAAGGAGGGAAATATGGTATTTATTGATGGGCCCATAATTCAGTTCTCCTCCAAAGCAGGTCAGATTTCAGTGGACGGGGCAGGGAGAATGGAAACCAGATGATACGAGGCCTGGGCCCCAACCCTGGCTGGGCTTTCACTTTAGGCCTGCAGGTTGCCGGGTCGAATCCTGATGGGGGGGAGCACCCCCCGCCTGGATCATGTGGCAGAGAGAAAAACAACCTCCAGACCAGTCTGACGTACCCACACATCCCTATCACAGCTCAAGGAAACCTTCATCAACACCGCCTGTCATGTTCTGAGGTTGTTCATTTGAATAGATTTGAAAATTGGATGTCAAGTATTACCACATAAAACGTTATGATTCTTTTTTTTTTCATACCACTTTCTGTGTTGGTTGGTTTTGTCGCGTTTGCGCGTTCTGTGACCCCTGAGTCACAGAAGGTGGATGCTTCAACCGTTTATTGCTATTAACTAACTCTATCTTTCCTCCAATTGTTTAAACCATATCTATTTTACTTTTGAGTATTTTGACTTCTATGTTCACTTGCTAACTATTGTCCATGCACTATCAATAGCAAAAAGTTAGTTGATTTGCTTCACAATCTTTCAAAGTGCCCCCTGGCAACTGCAGACTTGCCCCCTGGGTGTACAACCCAGGCTGGAAATAGCTGCTCCAGACAGCGTTTATTAAAGTCTTTCCTTCCAAGTCTGACACCGTCAAACTAGCGGCTCAGGCTTGGAATTTAAATCTTTGTCTCTAGCACTACAAGAAACGTAACATGTGATTATTCTTTAGCATTGCTCAGCCTTTTTACACCATAAACGGGCAACTGATTTTCCCTAGCATATGTTTTTTTGTCCCAAAAGCACTCTCATTGCATATTTTACTCCAACACACAACATGCAACAGAGAACAGGCTTGTGTGAGCCATCCGCCCCTTCTCGCTCTGCAAACGCCAAAGGGATTTCCACAAAGCAAACACTGGTTAGCCTCGCTATTTAGTGTGGAGAGCCACCGCAGCCAACAAGTTCACTTCCAGAAAGTAGCTCAGTCGGCCCCTGATAGGGCACCAGTGTGTGTGTGAGTGTAATCCTTATGATTCTGCATTGGCCCAGATAGCTGAAGGAATGAATAATTCGCTGGCAGAGATCCAAGTTGGATGTGGTTTGACTCTTTGCTGTAGTTTTCTCCCAAAAGCTGGAGGGGAGGGAGGGGGAGATGGTGGTTTGACTATCAATTACAGTGGTTGGAGCCCTGCAATCTGAGATCCTCTGTGATTCATCCGTGCTATGCCTGAACGCTTGACTGGTATTCATGTTCTCTTGCAATAATCACCATACAGATGAAAAAGAAAAAAAAAATATGTCCCATGTCTGTTTGTGCTATTTCATTGCCTGTTTGTCAGTTGTTTCATATTGTCAATAACATCTGTGATCAGCTGCAAAATTTTAGGAATGACAAACATCAGGGATGCGGACATTTTTAACGAATGCAGGGGCCAGTTCCTTGCACACTTTGCTTCTGTGACTGTTTAAACGCAGCTGTTTGCAATGTACTTTGCAATTCTGAGCAGTCTGCTTTTGTGCTTTTCCCACGCATAAGATGACGTGATGTCACGCCTGTATATTTCCAACGCAGTTTTCGATGGAGTTTAAAGGTAGAGCAACTGAAAACATCTGCATTAAGTGGCAGGTTCATCCTTCAGAAACCAAGCAGAAGGAGTTTATGTATAGACACGCTATTTGTAGTGATGCTCAACAAACATACAGTTAGAAAACCGTTGTTACACAGGTAGAGATGCCAATTTTCCACATACATTAGCCCCAGTGGGCCCAGATGGAGTGCATCCATGAGACATACCACCATTTGAGTGATGGCCATGACCCCAATCTTAGAGAGGCCCCGAAGCTCACCTATTCTATCTAGTTGTATCCTTGCGTTCACTTAGCTTAGAAAAGTTAAACTATATAGTCAGTGACTATGAATCCTTAAACTGAACGAAGTGAACCCTCGCAGCTCATCGGCCATGAATTAAGGAAAGTAAAGTTGACTTAATTCTGGGAAATGTAGGAAATGGTTGAAGGAAGTTGTTTCATAAGCAAAAAAAGTATATTAAAGCATGTTATCTAAAAAAGAATGTAATGAATACCACATTAGACTATGTATATCAAACTTTGTATGATAAGCCTAACCATTAAGACTACTGAGCTGACATGCATCAAAGCCATAGACTGTGTATAAGAAGTGGACTTGGTCATCTCGACGTCACCCATTGGTTTTGAAGAAAACTTTGAGTTAAGAACATATTATAGTATAACATATACATCGCATCAATGCAGATGTTTCTGAGTAGCTGAGCAGATCTTCACGGTGGGCTTGAGGCCTAACTTAATAAGCCTTATTGCCTTCTATAAGCTAAAAATCTTGACATTTGATTGGAGACATTTTATTGAGATTGTTGTGCATTAAAACATATTGAAATACATTATCAATGGGAAAAAATCCACATGTTAATGTGCGCCTCAATTTACAATCTTTCATCTAAATAACAGTGCTTTCATCAGCTATTATGGAACCATCTCAAGATAGGAGTCAACAAATAACTGAAATAATGACAAGCATCTTACAGTGAAAATGACTATTAACATGCCTCTAGGTGTATTCTCCAATTCCTATCAGATTTCTGCTTTTTTAATTGTTCAAAATATCTGCGATTTTCTTCACTGTGCCGATATAGCTCCGTGTTTCTTTTCTGCAAGCAGCCCCATTCACGTCACTCATTAGGATAGCAGGGGGGCGAGTAACCCCCCCTGCCCCCCCAAAAAAAAGAAATGTCAGTGTCTGTTCTGTGAAACAGTCATTCACCAGGCATTCTTTGATTCCTCATTGGACAAATTGATATGCTACGAATAACAGAAAGCACACATTACGTAGAGCTTCCCGTTAGTGTACGGGCCCTCTCATTGTGCAGCTCAGCCATCTGTCTCTCAGCAGTGGGTCCTTGTTACCTGTTGTACTCTTTCTTACCCTGCTCATTCACCAGCCCGATCTCAGTGCCAGCAGTCCCTTTCACCGTCCCGTCCAGTGAGGAGTTCTCAAAGAAGGTTTCTCACAGAAAGAGGGATCCAAATGTCTTGGACTTTGACAAAAAAACTAAAAGAAAAAAAAAAAGGGGGGGGGGGAGCTTTTCTGTGCTGCTTGTTTTAAGTATTACATATTAAAAACGTACGACCTCTCTCATTCCTGTGATGATCTGATCCGTATAAAGTTAAATAAACGGAGAACCTGAATTCTTTAAATGTAAGCCACATCACTGCCAGAGCCTTCGGCGATGGGCGAGGTGGATTTTAAGAGCGATGGGGGACAGATGCTTCTCCTTAGAGCACGGGAGTGGGGGTTAGCCCACGGGGGCCCCCGCCGCTCAGATGAGATGCTAAGTTTACGTTGCAGCGGATCTTAGAAGTCAGTTGGATGTCCAGACCCGTACCATATGGAGTTGGTTTAGGAGCAGAGCGGCGGGCCTCGGGCCCTTTTCTGTCTCCGTGCGGGGACCAGCAGTCAGCGGTGGACCTCTGCAAGATGTTTTCCAATCGCTGCCGGCGGCATAAAGCTTCAAAGATTACAGTCAAAAGTTTATGTTTCGCGAGAAAGAAAAAAAAGCCGGCATCCGATAATGATGAAAGGACTCCTGAGGAAGGTGTTCTTACCTACTAAAGCTTTTAAAGTGCGACAAAATGTGAATAATAATATTGAAGTTTCATTTGGTGGCAGCTTGTCATTGTTTGACAAAATTGCATATACACACTTACGCTTTGTGTTTGATGGTGGCTTTGTCCACTTTGTTAAATCCTGATCCTTAAATCAACATTTCTCTTTACTTAAAGCTGTTTTCCATTTCAGTAAATCTTTCGAAAAAAAGAAGTGTTTAAGCAGCTGTTTGTGTGCGACGGTCCTTCTAATGACCCTTAGTTAACTTTGCACCTCATGCGTTCATTATCATTGAATAACAGGAAGGTAATGTTCCTTTTCCTAAACTACCCAACCTTTTCTGACCGATGACCCTTCAGAATAAGGGGTCAGGGCCAATTATAAGCAAGCTGCTAATAGTGTTTTAGTGAGTCCAGATGTTGTTAGCCTCTATTAGTTAAACTCACAGCACATAGTTAATGACCACAACATACTGGAACAGAGTCAGTCAGTGAACACAAAGAAAAACACTGTCTGGCTGGAACATCGCAATGTCTTTCATCTACAGCCTTTTCATTAGTTTCTTACAAACTGAAAAAAATGCACTGTTGCTCTTGCGGCTTTGTATTACATAAGATTTTATTAAATCAGTGTTTTTGTCAGTTGGGTTTTTGTCACTTTTATTGCTTTGGACAGGGTGTTTGGCCACCAGCTAACAGCTAACAGAACTGCCAGTACACACACTTCTGAGTACATTGTAGTATAAAACAGGAAAAGAAATGTTAATTGCCGATTTTATACTGCCATTGACTGCCTGCCTGCTGACTCCTCACTCAATAATCTTAAATTTCCCCCAGCCGATAGGGGGCGCTAATCATAACACAGCGAAGTGCATCGCCGATCCCCTCACAAATACTCTGCGCTCACTTTTCTTGTTTTGGATGGTGTGTTTGGCTAACAGCTACCAGCTAACGGAACTACCAGCACACACACACACGCTGCTGAGTACATCTCCGCCACTGCTTAGAGGGCAGACAGCTTGGTGAGTTTAACTTTGTTTTAGGCAAGAGTATGCAATGTGTCTTGTACGACAACCGCAAGCCGATTGTCTGCATATATCACCGCTTGTTTTAGAGTTTGAATGAAATGTGTTTTATGGCGCCTTACAGCCCGTTACTGTCTACATGGGGCCGATTGTGGGTACTATTCATTTGTGGTTGTTGCAGACACACCTGCACTATACTGGGTGCATCTGTTTAGTCGTTTGTAGCAAACCTTTCAAAAGCTGACACTTTTATTTTTATTTTATTGAAACAGATTTAAAAAACGATGAACCCACCCTTTAAAAAGAACTAGCTATGCCACCCATGTTTAACAGTGAGATCCTCCCAGGGTGGGTTGTTGGGTGCGAGAGCTTGGTGGGAGTACGTTTCACTGTCAAAACACCTTCTTTCCAGCTTAATAGAAAGAGAAATGGGAACGCGGGACAGTTTGTCTTGTTCCTGTCTAAACAAACATTACTTCTTCAGGTTTGTATATTTTAACATTTAAAAGGCAACACTGCTGCAGACAAATTAATTCTGGGCTGTACAGTTGACATTTTCATCATCATTTGGAACATAGAGACACGTTTCACATCGAGGCATTGAGTTGTGTAATGACTCCTGCAGAAAGTCTGGATATAGTCAAGACCCAAGTGAGAGATGTGCTCAGGGAGTGGAGTTTATAAATTCTCTCATTGCATAATCTACAAATCTCCAGTGGTTTAATAAAAAAAGAAGATTAAACTCAACACACTCATCGCGTGTTTGCCATACAAGAGACTTGTTCCTTGCTGCAGAGTTGCTTTTCGGGTTTTGGGTTTTAGAGGTTAGTCCATGAACAATTTACGTGCTCTTTTGTTTGTTTACTGTGGTTTGCTGGTCATAAAAATAAAGTCAGTTGAAGGAATCTCTCTCGCTCGCGTTCCCTCCCTCTCTCTCTCTTCTCTCACTCACTCTCTCACACTCTCTTGGATGGCTGTCAAACCCTGCAAGCCATTTGGACCGTCACACCCCACCCTTGGCCAGAGCTGAAATTAATTGCTGACAAAAAAAAAAGTGCCTAGCAACTCTGCTGTGCAGCGAAAAACACATCAACAGGTTGTCACTTGTGATATCAGACTTGGCGGGTTACCTCCACTGAATTATAAAAGCTGACACCGAATGATACACGGCGGGAGGAATTTACATGACATCACTGAGTGTGCCAGAGGTGCAGCGTCGACAGCAACGAGAAGAGATAATATACAGTGTGGGCGATGAGACTACAGGCTTGTGATTGTGCATCATAGCGGTAATCCATGTGATTACCATTTCCTTTCATTGTTGGCAACATGTCTGGTGCAAAATGCTACATCCACGGGAGTCATCATAATTTCAGCTTTCTGACTTGGTAATATCCATGTCAACGTCATGGACTTTATATAAGAATTGGACGTAGTCACCGGGACAGGACGTCCCCCGTTGGTTTGTCGACTGCCCTTTCCAAAGCCTCGAGTTAGGCTTTTTGGCCGTCGCAATCTTAGATTACAGCGGTCCCCATCTTGACTTTTTTAAACCAGTGAACATAAGAGGCCATATTTGGACTGCAAAGGAGTGACGTAGAGACGCCACATGCTGTATGGAAGTAGACTTGAAACTAGAGAATGAGACCATAAACTCATGTTTACAATGTTTACTGAGGGAATAAATCAAGAGAGAAGTAGAGTAATTTTCTCATAGACTTCAATACAACCAGAATACTTTTTTCAACAAGTGGAGTCGCCCCCTGATGGCCGGTGGAAAAATGCAAGTTTAAGACACTTCCGCATCGGCTTCACTCCAACAACATCCAAGAGGTACATCTAGGAATTACATTTTATTTTCAAATACGGAAATAATGTGCACCCAAACACTGGTCTTTCAAGATTATTTTATTTGAGTAGTATATAAAGACAACTTTTAGGAGACTACATTGAGCTTATGACTTGAATGCTTGCAATTCTTAAAAAATAAGAGTATTGCAAGCTACCTTAAATCTCTGACAGGAATAAGTGCCAATTACCGCAGTTTTTGCATCGCACTTCCTGGAAATTCTGCTGCTTCTATTTCTGTTCTCCTTTCTTTATCTGTACACAACGCTGCTCATAATACTGGAAATATAGATAGATAGATAGATAGATAGATATAGTTCTCGTTAAATATGACTTTATTTCAAGACTTTTAAATCGTTAAAAGCCTTCAGCATTGACAACCTCATTAACATGCTGTGTCCCTTGCAGTCTGCTGAGTGCACAGAATTGCTCACAGTAGGAAATTGAAAACTTACTCACACAAGTCGGGGCGGCGGAAATTAAAATCATGGAGTCAAGCGTTTGGAGGCCCGGATTCAAAACCTGACGGAGGACATCTCTGGCCGGAGGAATGCTTATGAAGTGCAGCTGGCAAACTGTCCCTGCGGCAAAACATGTTTGAAATGGACCACGACGACCCTCTCAGTGACCGTTTTTTTTTTTATACCACATTCTTGTTTCTCATCACGCTCTGTTTTTCTTTACGATACAGTGTATGTGCCAAATAGTTCTGCTGTTTGCACGACTTTCACGCTGGTTTTGATGTCTTTTGGACAACGTGTACCTCATTTGTAGATGCATAAAGAAACTGTCACAATCTCCGATTCAAACTTTCTTTGTTCTGAACTCAGCTCTATGAATGCCGAGTGCAGGAATCCCTTCAGTGATATTGTGCCTCTGATTTTCCCTCAGAAGACAACATGCGTGTCATGACAGTCTTTCCTTATCTTCCCATCTCTTGCTGGTGCTATCTTCCACTTGTGTTAAAGAATGTCTGCTGCTGTGTCAGGGTGTGCAGGCGGCGGCTGATTGAGCGAGCAAACAAGCAGAAAACTGAGCCGACATGAAACGGAGACGACTTCAAACCGGCACCGTGTCTCAGGTTGTTCATGCAGTTCGCAAACGAAAAGTCAGCAAATTGTTTTTAAGGTGGGGGCCTCAAAACATATTTTTGAAAATTGAAATACCCTATGAGAACATGAAAAGAATTCTTGATCATATTCGAGTAACCTTATACTTGTTTTACATCGCTAGCTTCAATCTAAAGTAGCTGGCTCGCTGCCAAATTGTTAAAAACTAGAATTACCACCGGTTGTTTGTCTCCGCCGACCAATCGAGTTGCAGTTTACATCCATGTCCATCCAAATTGTCATAACTATTTCAACATTTGTGTGAATAATTAGCATATTTATTCTTGACTGATGGCCATAAACATGTCTTTGTGAGGTCCCAGTGACCTTTGACCACCAAAACCTAATCATTTTATAATTTTAAATTTGCAAAAGGCGTTCCTGTGATGTCCCACTCACGAGAATGGACCCAACGATAACCCGTCAAAAATATCGCCTCCAGCGATAGCATGCCAGGCATAATTTTTTTAATAAAAAATACTCCCACCTCTTATATGGCATCATTGCAGAATCTCAATGTCGAGTACACAGTTAGCAAAGTTGTGAGCACACGTAAAGCATGTGTACGTAAAGCATACTGAAAATGTGCCCAAGCAAAGTTGAGAGTGGGCTTCGCCCTGCAGAAACACCAGCCCTTGGAATGACTGAAGACCTTTTGGACAAATACAAGCTTGGTTTTGTGCCATCAACTGGCTATTTTGCGAGGCGATTTAGAATCTCTTGGGACAAGTCAAAGTAAAAGCATCAAGACCTAGAGAGCCGGGTCACGACCTCGAATGACTTTAATGTTAATTTTTGCTTTCAATGTTTCAGCTCGTCTCTCAGCAGTCAAGTCCAAGTCATGTTCCAAGTCTTCGTTTGTGTGTCATTAGGCTGACTTGAGCCCAAGTCTCCAGTCTCAAGTTACTCATTAAACTCCCAAGCCACATGAGGCGATTGCATAAACCTGGTTGCAAAAGAGTTCAAATAGTTTCAACTTCATGCAAGTCATTTCCCCGAAGCTTCTCATTTGACTGGTGTGTGTGAGTCTCTTTGTTTAAACATGTTGTGAAACTACTTGACCTTACACTCTTTCCTTTTTCTCCCCCAGCTGCCATGATTCCGACATTATTTCCTGCATTTTTAATTGTAACAAAAGTGTGAAGACTGAATCGATGTGAAATATCTAAACAAGCGCATGACTTACGGCGGTGGCATCTGTACCCCGAGGGCCTCAGTTGACCCATCGACGCTCTAATTGTTTGTTCCTTAAAATAGTTCAGCAGCTTGAAGGCCTGAATGTAGCTCTGATAGTTCCGGGTAGCACCCGGGGAGAAGGACTACGCTCTAGGGTATCACTGGGGAAGATCTTTATCTATAGCTCCATTCATGGGCAAATGTTTCTGTCCATTTGGCAGAGTACGGCTCTCTCAGTGGGCTGAGTCAGGAGATAAGAGAGACGACTAAGGGCAGGAGACAAGCTAATGGGGGGGGATGGGGGAGAGGATATTTCCCATGGCTGGCCAAACCACTAGCAGCTGGCCATTTGCGAAAACATCACAAAGCATGCAAACATGATATTCCCAACAAGCTTAGGCCATCGTCGGGATCAGATTCACAATTTTAACTTCCTTTGCATTGTTTTGAAATTATGGCTTTGGGCTGCATGGAACAGCGCGTAGCATTATTTGTCACAAAATGTCTCTTGTGGGTTTGAGCTCAAATTACAGGTTTCCCCGAAACCTTTTCAGTCACAACCCCTTCTTTGTCTTTATTTGGAAAAGATGGAGTCAAATTATTTCCTTCCACTTAAAAGACCGCACCACTCACCGTTTTAGTTTTTCGACCGATTTTTACAGGGGTGGAAAGGCTACGGTGGACCAACCGGGGGCCAGTTTTTACTGCAGGCTGAAACATTTCCATCAGGAGAAACGTGCTGCAGCTTTCAGGAACAATGCATTAAAAAAAAAAAACACGTCCAAAATAAATACAGCCACCGAAGCGTGCTGCAAATGGAAGAAGAAAAAAAAAGTGGTTCGGAAAGACAAAAACAAATACATAACAGCAACCATGCTGCAATTACAGAAATGATGCAAAGTCTGAATTCTCCAGGCCTCTGGGGGGAGCGCTGAGTGCAACAGCTTGATTTTCAATCAGAGAGAGAGAAACAAGTTTGTTTGTTTTTGAAACGAAAGAAAAGTATAGAGGTGACATGAAAAGTTAAACATTCTTTTTTTTACATTTGGCCTTAGTCTACTACCGTATAATATGGGAGCATGTAGCTATTGTAAAAAATAATATCTATATGTTATACATATAATATATATTGTCCGTTACTACTGTAGAAACATGTAGGCTCTGTAAAGAGGATCTGCTCCGTATGTAGATATAAACAGCTCATTCTAAAGTTGGGGATTATACACTCAAGAAAACATACTTATTAATATTATTTTTTACCCCCTAAACGCTACACATTGTTCCTTTAATGTATTTGTTTTTGCTTTCCTGCAGCACTTTTTTTTTTATTTGCTGCACATTTCACCTAGTTGTTATTATGTCCCACATGCATCCAAATGGTGTTGTGTTTCCTGCTTCAACTACATGCTGTCACTGCAGTTTACAATTAAAAAAGTCTGCAAAGCACACAAATAATAAAATGCTTCCTGTAATATAAAATAAAAAAAAGGGAATGGATTGAAATTAGCTCATGATTTATGGCCAAAATTTATGAATTACCAAATAATATATTTATTTTAATTCAAAACTATAAATAATTAGTTAAATGAATGTGGCTACACAGTACAAACTTGCAATGTGGACTTTGACTATGTTACTTTTCTATGTACAACACATGGCTGCTGCCTGCTTGCTTTTTTAACCCTGACACTAATCACTGTATCATTGTGTGATATACAGTAAAAGCAAAATGTCTTTCCAATGAATAAAGTAATACTTTACTTGATCTACGTCCCATGTGTTATCACTGCAGGTGACTCTCTAACTCATTAGAGAGCAACACAAGCAGAGATTGGCCCTGACTACTTGCTAATCCTAAATTTGTAATTGACTCGTTCTCCCAGAGCGCGCTTTAGTTCCACATCAAAGCAGTTAAAAAAAATCTAAATATGAAATTTGAACTAAAATGCTGATTAGAGTGATATTTAGTGAGGGGAAAAAAATCAGATTTACACACACACACACACACACTCACACACAAACACACAGACAGTCTCATGGACCAGTCCAAAGCCGCCGCCGTCGGAAAGCCTGCGGTCTGTGAGAGAAATACTGTCCATAAACAGTGTGGGTTTGCCTTGGCTAAAGCATGTAACAGTCTCTCCCTTCAGTGGGTGTGTAAATCCTTTCTGCCTGGTGTGCTGTGAATCTGTGTGCAGTGTGTAACAATCGTTTCGATGTTTCCCATCTCTGTCAGTGGCGAGGCCTCCGGGGGCCAACACGGATATTGGAACATAGAGCCGTGCGCCAGTCAGACTAACGACCTTACGACTACTTCCTGTGGCACGGCACAGAGCGACGGGATTGGTCTCCGCTCCTCTCTCCGTTATGAGAATATTTCTGTTGCATCAGGCTTCAACTTGTGGAGGCCGGTGCAGATCTGCCCTCTGTTTTCACTTAAATCTCCTCTTTTGTCCGCCTGGTTTCCACCTCTTCCCTGCCTGCTGGCTTCCTGTCTTTCACTGCCTTTCTGAAATGACTGGAATATTTCCATAACATGAATTCTCCGTTGGATTTGAAGCTGCGGTTAATTAGCGGTTTATTGTTTCTGTGTCCAGTGTTCATTTTATGGGGAAATCTGACCACAGCAAGGTGTATTTATAAAAAATAAATAAATTCAGTCAAATAACCCAAAAAAGGAATCCAAACCGAGGTTGATGAAAAATTATTTCTGCTCTGGTTATGTGGGGACACCACCAGAAGACTGAGACCATTCTGGGTTTCTAACCAGCAGTTAATGGCAATAGCTGAGATCCCAAAAGTGTAGTTGCCAAAACCAACAAAGCTTTTATACAGAAGACTCACATATGTCGCACTTTACTGAACTCTTTGTTCCACCTGCATTATACCATGGTCTGGTGGGGAATACTCAATTCTGATTGGCTGCAGGGTGTCCATTAATTACATCTATTAGTCTCTTAGCTAGTGTTATGCTAATAAAGATTTTGCGAAAATATTGATGTTGATTTGGGGACAGGGACATGGCTGGATAGCGAGCTAGTCTTGTTGTTGAACTTTGAATCTTGCTAGCATAACCATTCACACCCATTCATAAACTGATGACAGGGGCTACCATGCAAGGTGCCACCTGCCCATCAGGACTCACTTAAAACATTCTCTAAATATTCACACACCATACACACAGCCTTCGGAAGGAATTTGGGGTTAAGTGTCTTGTCCAAGGACACGTCGACATGGACTGGAGGCGCCGGGGATTGAACCGTCAATCCTTTGATTGAAGGACGACCTACCTCTGAGCCACAGCTGTTATCGACTTTGAATATTGCGAACATAATGTTAGCTGCGTGCTAGCATCATGCTACTCAAGATTTCATGAAAATATTGATATTGATTTGGGGACAAAAACATGGCTGGATAGCGAGCTTGTCTTTTTGTTGAACATACTGTCAACTCATATTCACCGTTTGTCAACCGTACAAAAAGTTATTGACTTTGAATCTTACTAGCGTAACAAGCTTTATGCTAGCGTTATGCTAATCAAGATTTCGTGAGAATATTGATATTAATTTTGGGGACAATACTGTCAAATTATATTAACTGTTTCAACAGTACGCAATGGTGTTGACTTTGCATCTTGAGCTGTGAACAAGGTTTCCATTGCATATGAACTGATGGTAAATGATTGTTCCATGTATTAGCAAACCCTCAGGGTTACCAGGGAGTAAATGGATTGTCATCAACTTTTTGATTGCAAAGTGCATGAAAACATAAATTAATGGTCTTAGTTTTTTGGTTCTTTGGCATGTGCCCATGGTATAAGTGGGATAATGTCCTTTGAGGTGTCCATTATCAGGAATGCGGAGGCGACCCCCCCCCCCCCCTTCCCTCCATGCAGACTCCACGTGGTCCATTAATTCCTGGTAATGGACACCTCATTGGGCATCATTCCTGAAATAATAGACGAGTCTCGTAGTATACAGTTGTTTTAAAATTCGGTTTGAACCTAACCCACTCTAAACCTTTCCATACTTGCATCGGGCTTCAAAGCGGGAGATCGCTGTTTCCAACCAACAGTCAACAAACAAACTTTTTTGAACTATATTTTAATGAGGGGAACTCCTCAACTATTTCTCTCCAATTTATAGGCATACACCTAATAATCTGCCGCCAGATGGAAACTGTTGTCATAATTTGGCGTTAGCCCTCAGACACCCCTTCCTCCTTCCTCATTACCCATGTGCAACAACACAACTTTCGGATTTCGTGCGCATGAAAAAGAGCCGAAGAGCGAGCGCTCACCCGAAACACCCTATTAGGA
>JACSYO010000919.1:2500-87500 GCA_016806645.1 Ophiodon elongatus | reverse complement strand
AGCCGCAGAGGAATGAGTCAGTTCTTCTCTAAGCCACGACAATTTGTCCCTCTGGGCAAAATATAGTCCAACGAGAGGAGAATATCGAATGGCATCACCCCCTTTTTTTCAACTAAGAAGCAAGGGAATGGGGGGGGGGAAAGAGAAGAAACTATTTTCAGACACGGGATGATTAACTTATTCAGTTTGGCTGCCAGCGGGGAGGTGCCAAACAAATGAGTGAAGAAAAGTGAGACACACAAACAACAAGACTTTCTTAATTTCTGCAAATCCCACTGTAGACCCTGTCATAAAACGTTATGCATATTGAGTACCACAACACTACCCTGCCTTCATACACCCATTGTTCACTTCAAATATCTAGCCTCGCAGCATGAACAATGTCATCCCTTCAGACAGAAGTCCATAACTCGTCACCTCGGTCCACGCCAGCTAAATTAATTTCTGTAGGGGCCGACCGCAAATTGGTGCGATTGTGAAGAGGCGACCGCAGGGCCCCTGGGAGGGACGGATTGTATTTGAGTCCGCGTCTGTGGGAGTGAATACCAGAGATCTTTCTCTTCCAAATATGAGATCGGAGGTCAGAAATGTTTATGTTTCTCTGGAGAACCTCAGGGACATCTTATCATCTTATCGGAAACAGTCACACCAGCTTGGCAGTTCACAAAAAAAACACAAGTGGCATGGCATGGCTGCTGCAGCTGACACAGTCAATTGATCAGATATATGTCTGAACTGCTCTGTGAATATCCTCTTTCCTTTTTTTTTGCAGACTTTTAAAGCAAACGTTTTTCTAGGAAAACTCTAATACTCACACTAGCAATTCAAGAATGTAATTTACTCCCAAATGATATAACACAAGAAAATAATATACATTGTTTCTAAAAGAGCATCACTTAAGAAGACACTTGAATAACTAATACGTATCCGGTGCTAATAGAGGGGGCATTCTATGTTAAAGCATGATATTTATTATTATTATTTCAGTTGGATTCAGTCTAAGATGCTGATACTGCTATCGAATATCGGTCCAATACTGACTCAAATAGTTGGATCAGGAATCGGGGGAAATAGGTAGATCTGGTATTATTATAATAAATGACAAATCAAATTTATATCTATGTATTTAGTTGTTGCAGCAACTTCCGGCTCTGAAAAGTGAAGCAAATGCTGAAGTGTCTTAAACTTGCATTCTCTCTACTGACCAACAGGGGGCGACTCCTCCGGATGCAAAAAGAAGTCTGGTTGTATAGAAGTCTATGAGAAAAAAAACAACTTCTCACTTGATTTATTACCTCAGTAAACATTGTAAACATGAGTTTATGGTCTCAATGTCTAGTTTCAAGTATTCTTCAATACAGCATGATGTTCATTTAGTGAATTATGGTCCATTTAGAGTAAAATAGACCATAAAGCAGGGTATGCTACAAGGCTTAAAAACCGCAGTCCACAAACTTATAGATGAGGTCACGAAGACTCCGTCCACTTCTTATATACTGTACGTTCTATGTTCATGCCTGATAATGGCTTACACATAGAAAAAATAATCCCAGTCACTTCCCCACAGTGAGGGCATACAATTAAACACTGGTATCGGATTGACACACGGCATCAGTCGATACCTAAAGGCCAGGTATCGCTATCAGGACCAGAAAAATTGGATCGGTGTGTCTAATTCCTTTGTGTTGTGTTATGTTACTTTTATATGTTGTTCTACCAAGGAAACCAAAAAGGGTTCTGATAGGAGAAAATACCAAAAAGCCCTACACGGTTCTAGTAGCACCTTTATCTCTAAGGGCACAGGTGCGCTGCCATTATCCTCACTAACACCTCAACATCCCTCCTTCATTCTTTTCTGTCCCACTCTTGCTGACACAAACATTCCCACGGCATCATTTTGGCCTGTTCACTTCAACTCCCGTTCCTGCCACTCCTGCAATACCCCCCCAAAAAAAAAACCACACCCACACAGTCTCTGTTTCTTTCTCCAGATATTACCAACTCCCTGTTGGACGCCCCACCTTCCTCTGCTGTTCCTGCAGTGTCTTTAACGTGTCATATGAGCAGTCCAGGAAGAGACTCGTTCGGCTTTCCGTCTTTACTCATGAGCTGCTGAAGTGGATTTCCATGTGAGGGGGGTGGGGGGCTTAAATATGATCTAGGAATACAGCAGTGAGTGAATAGTTCAGAGATTAGAGATTAGTTGCAACTTTTTTTTATTTTGCCTCTATAATCATCATCCTATTTGTCATTTATCTATCATTATTTTCATTATTATCAACTTTTTCTTTTCATATTCAAACGTGGGAAATGTACCCCCCGCCCCCCCTCTCCTCCCATCTTAAGATTTCCTTGTTTTAACTGCCTGTGAGTAGTATACTTCAAATGTTTCTAGCTAACAGGCTATCAAACTGCGTGTTCGTCAGTGGAGTACATCCCCTCCCCAGAATTTGTGGGTTCAATCTGTCATCCAAAAACAATGCAGAGACATCTGAAAACCCTTCCTGCTCCACCACCAAGTGAAGCACAAAAGAGGGCTTTATTAATGACGACTAAATCGCCAGCCCTGCTCCTCAGCTGCTTTGGTAAAACTGGACCATTGTGCTCCTTTAGCAGCCCCAGTGGGATTATTCAGTACGTGTTTTAGCTCATGTCGACCCAGTTTATTACAGATTCATCATGTTTTGCGCCATTGTGCTTCAAAATTTGGGACACAATTTGGCTTAAGAGACTAAAGAGGGTTTTTTTTTTTTTTTGGAAGGAGCATTCATAGTATAAGTGTTTTACTCTTACTTTTAAGGATAAGTTATTATTTCAAAAAGAAAAAAAGATTTTGATGAAAGGTGGTTTACGTATAATAATCGCTATTAGGATAAAAAAGAACCAATAAGAGTATCGATAAGGAACCGAACCGATAAGCAGTATCTATAAGAGTATACGAGTATTGATAAAATCCTAAAGACACCCGTCCCTGAGGAAAAATTACTACATTAAGAGGTATTACATGCAAAAGCAGACAAATACTACACTTTTATATGTGTGCCTTTGAGTCGACTGATAGCTTCGTCTTCCACTTCTTTTACGGCCACTCGTCGGGGACCTCGAACCGAGATGTCCATCGCCCTGAACCTCTTCCAGCCCGATGGGTGTAGTGGGTGCCCGCTGAAGGCCTTCGGAACGTGTTTGCTCTTGAGATTTTTGCCCGAGGATTGTTTACAAATGCCACCGCGGGGATCGTTTGCTAATCTGATGAGCACATAAATGAATTATACTCACTGCGGAGTGAGGCTCAGCTGAGGAGTGAGATGAGAGATTTAAGAAGGCCATCACGTAAACACGTAAACTCGTCGGAACTTAACTCAGCTTGTGTGTTAACTGTGCGTCGAGGGATGAAGACTGAGGGCCGGTGTTGTGTTGTGATCGGAACCTCTCGCGACTTTCCCTCTGTCCCACGCCTGCCTTTTCATTCATGTCATTTGAAGGCTCCCGTTTGTGTTCGAGAGGATGGGGAGGGGGGCCTGACAACGTCACATCAGCTCACACACCAAACATATTTATGACCCTACAATCCGCACAGAGGCCGGTCCACGTGAGCCATTCGCCGCTGCCCGCCCGCCCTCCCTCCATCCTGAAAAGAGACGGGAGCATAAAAGGGGAAATGAATGTGTGAGGGATGAATGCGTGGCCCTAGGGGTCAGCTTAATGGAGTGAGACCCCCGGCCCCTATTGACTTCCACCGCCGAACTATTAACTCCCCGCAACTCCCGAGCTACGGCCTCATTATTCATGTCCGGGTGAGAGCACAGTTCCTGTTTGGAAATGTTGTGTTGACTTTTGTAGGGAACCAATAAATAATCCATGTTCTCTAGAGTGTAAAAAATAAATGAATAAATAAATAAAGTTTTAAACAATCGCCTTGTCAACACTGTCGGTGAACAAAAGCTGCGTTTAAGTAAAGCACTTTTTCACCGAAATAAAAGACATTTGTTTGCAAAGTTTCTTTCTGAAATGCATTTTGTCCTGAAACAGCTTGAAAAAAAACCATTTGCAAAACCTTTTCGAAATGTTTTTAAATCTATCGCATCAGCTCTCTTCCTCTTCTCTTCAAACTGGTAAATAGCAATGGATAAAAAAAATACAAGAGGTTGCGTTCACTTCAGGTCGACATATACTCATACAATCATATTTTTGACCAAATACCTAAATAGTGCGACGATACTACAGGGATGACCGATGGTGCTTTCACAAAAATATTTACAAAATTCTATTTTTTATGAATAAACAATAAGAGCAGTTCAGAAAATGACATCACTTTACTGTGATGCGGCCTTTTAAATCAGGAAAATACAACACTTATGCCAAAATACGATATCCTGACACTAAGGCGATATCTTGTCTCATATCACAATATTGATAAAATATATAGATATAGTATAGGCATACTGTGAAGTTCTTGAAAACTAGTCAATGCTGCTATGGAGCATTTAGCAAGCGGGTCCCTGCTTTGTTTTCAACACAATACTAACTCATTAAACATGGATGTAAACAACGTAAAAAAATCTGTTTTTGCAAATGTCTAACGAGGAACCTTGATACATTTTGGTGAGAAACAAAGAATGTAATCCATCAGAACTTTTGATTTGCATTTGACGAATGATGTTGCCGCATAATGTCACATTACATTGCAACCTAAAAGACTTCTATCCCAGGTCTATCCTAACTCCACCCACTAAATATAATTTTTTTTAAAATACCCCAATTTTTTTTTAAAATACCCCAAATTTTGGCGAGGGGCTGAGAGATACAGCACGCCCACTTACGTACACAACAAACTCCTTGGTGCGGCATCGACAAACCATGACAGCTACGTTAGCTTGAAAACTAGCGATATGGGTCACTGAATTTGATGGATTTACTGTTTATAGGACCACAAATGAGAAAAGAATTACACACAGTGGCCCCTCTCCGGCTCACTCCCCAAACTACTTTGCTGAGAGGAGAGAGGACGTCAGCTCTGGAGACGGACCGTTGTGGGTGTAGCAACTCAAATTCAGCTAACGGCCGCCTGCTCTCCTCCCGGCTGTGGTCTCATAGCGGCGGGGATCAGAGACCAGGCGCCGCCGCCGGCCACCAGCCCTCTGTTCCTCTCATTTTCTGTAACCAGTGTAACGATAGCATGAAAACATGGTGGAATTACAAGCTAACGTTAGCTCGATTACTAGCCAGCCGCTAAATGAGAAAACAAAACAACTTGTTGCTTCATCCACACATTCTTGTCACAGCGTAGGAAAGCACATTGCTATCTCCGGATAATCAGTCATTAACACTGATTCACTAGACGTTTTATGTGCTGAGAGCTTCATTTAAAATCCACAGAAAGGAAAGAACATTTCTGTGCTGTGTTTGTAATGCTACACAGTGGTTACTGAAAGAGTAAAACCGATATATACGCTGTGTGGAGAGACAAGGAGGGGGGTCTGAATAGAGCAGGTTAACATTCTTTGTTTTCATGACGTAGATTAGTCCCAAACGGCCGACGCTATCTCAGAACTGGCATTGAAACATGAGGGCTGATTTTAAACATTAGAAGGCGTTTTGAGCCATTTTCAACCACGAAATGCTGTTCTCTATACTGCGGCTTATAAAAAGTGTGCAGTGACTCTTAAATGCTGCTCAGAAGCTTGCAGCTAAGTGGGTTGGCCGATGACGTAAAGACAAGTCTTCCACGGAACAAAACATCGTCCGCTTTTGCCACAAACGGTGATGATCGGAAATGGTGACCTTCCTTAAGATTCGTGTGGCCTCCTGAGATGTCATGGCAGCTAAGAATCCCACTGACTTGGATGTGTGGGTCTTTAGGGGCTGGTGGGAGGTGTGTGGGGGGGGGGTGTTATCAATAACAAGCGAGAGGAGTGTGTTTCTTTAAGACAGGCCCATAAATGGTGGCCACCACCTCCTTCACTGAGATTGGAGGGGGTGGGGGGCTGGCTGCAGTTCGGAGTTTTCCTTGGCGGGTCAAGCCTGCCATTGAAGTGTGAATGGGCTGCCATGGCAGATTACACTGCACAGCTGTCCCCCTACCGTGGAAATTAAGTTATGCCCCGTGTCAGCAAGTTTTGTGTTTTCCTCCCCTCTGTCTCTGTCTCTTTCTCTGTCTCTCATCCCCCGCCCCTCCCTCTTCCCTCTGCCCCTCGCTTTCTAATTCCTTGAATTGCAGAGGCCTCTGAAAAGTGCACAGTTAAAAGAGGCTTTTTTGGGGGGGAGGTAGAGGTTGGTTGTGGGATGCTGGGAGAATAAAAAAGAGAGGATGAGATGTAAAAACAGTGTCGGTGCATCCCATCAGCTCACTGTGAAACTCCCCCCTTGCTGTCCTCCACAAACAGTTGCAGCACGCAAACATTTGCATACACACCCTGGCAGCGCTCGCTCGCTCGCACACACACGTAAACGCAAGCGGGCAAACGGAGGTCGTCCCCGAACCCGTTTTGTCTCGGCCCCTCTCCTCTTGGACCGCGTCCCGCTGCACTCGTGGCCCCGTCTGCCCTGCGTTTTGTTTATTTGCGTGGGGGGGTGAAGCTTGTTTGTGTTGTGGCCAAAGTGAAAGGCAAACACTCTGGCTCCTCCAGTGATGTGTGAACACGCTGGGAATGTCACCCCCACCCCAACACCCGGGGGCCCACAAAGCAGCTGGACCCACTGGCTGTTCCAAGGCTGACAGAGGGTGAAGCTTCACTCCAGCCGGGCCGGACGGAGCATCATAAAACTGTTAAAACACTTTAATTAAAGGGCTATGAAGTAGGAATTAAGATGACCACGATATGTCTGAGGAGGGCTGACCGATACCAGTCTCGGCCCCGTGCTCAGATGTCTATCCATGTCACTCCATGTCACTCCATGTCACTACATCCTTTTATTCACCCAGCTGTTGTAAACAAACGTTTACTTCATCATGTAACAATGTGAGATGGGGAAACATTACTTTTGTTGAGGTTGTTAACGATATGCGATTTATCTGCTGCCAGAACAGGCCACACCTCACATCAAATCACATCAGAAGGCGACTATTGGGACATTTCCTCCAAATCAAAATGGCAAAACTGCATTTGTCCGTACCCTCCAGAACGACACTCAGAGGCATTTTCAGATTTGAGGCAGGACAACGTGTCCGGTCCTTTAAAAAAACATCACAAATTACTGCTGTCAAAATTGTGCGGTTTTATGGTGTGACAACGCTGTGGTTAAGGTTCGCTTAGATTTGGTATCAGAAATGTCTTGGTTAGGTTTGGGAAAATGTTTAGTTAGTTTAGATTAGGTTGAATTCAAAACTTTGTTAAAATCGGACATTTGTTTCTGAACACATTATAAATGTTCGAGAGAAAACAAATTGTAGTACTGAAATTGTGAAATTAGACTGTTTTTTACCATATTTCTGTTTTTTGGGGGCGGGGTCTGAAATCATGGCTCGATGGTGCACAGGAGCCATCCTTAGCATTATCCCTTCCTTAACACTGTATAAAAATGAGAGCACATAGCATCAGTGGTTTGCTTGATCGCCAGTTACAACACTTACTTATCACAGCCTACAGTTTGCTAGCAAGCAGTGGTGTACCGGCCATCTGGCACACCGGGGCAAATCCCGGTGGGCTGCCTCATCGATGGGCTGGCGGACCGTCAAAGAAAGTTTTTCTGTCTCCCGTAGTGGAAATTATGAAAATTTTGATTGAGAACCAAGTTGTCTTTCAAGAGTTTGTGTTAGCATTTTTCAAATGGGCTCAGATCATACCGAGACCGTATAAATATATCTTTGCTCTAAAGGATATAAGTATCATATGCCTATGTGTCATCTGTTCAGAGACAGACAGTTTGGAAAGGAAGTGAAAGGTTAGTGAAAGGTTAAGAAGAAGTGAGTGTTGAAGGGGAGGTGAGAGTTTCTTCTTATGTATATATATATCCTGTAGTTAGCAGACTCGCAAACACACAAAAGGCCACAGTGAAAATGGGGTCAGGGTGGTACAGAGTATACATAGAGAATGTCAATTATTAAAAACAATTAACATTTCTTTCACACTCCTTACTGGCCCTCTTAGTGTGTCATTCGGGGTGAGCATGAGAGTGCTGCATGCGTGTTCCAGTTACACTTGTGCTTACGTCACAGGCTCGGCCGTAGCCTGCCCCGCGTCTGGTGTTGCAGGCAGTAAACCTCCGGTTCTGCCAGGTGAAGCCAATGTGGAAGTGTCTTAAAACTTGCATTCTTTCTAATCGCCATCAGGGGGCGACTCCTCCAGTTGCAAAAAGAACACAAATTTTATAGACGTCAATGAAAAAATTACTCTACTCCTCACTTGATTTATTCCCTCAGTAAACATTGTAAACATGAGTTTATGGTCTCAATCTCTAGTTTCAAGTCTTCTTCAATACAGCATGATGTTCATTTTGTAAATTATGGTCCATTTAAAGTCAAATAGACCATAAAGGGGAGTATTCTTTAGGATGGGCTTACTGTGATTGACAGGTCACTCCTCCGCATTCCAAATATGGTAACTTGGGAGCAAAAAAAACCAACATGGCGACGGCAGTAATCCAAGATGGCGACGGCAAAATCACCAAACTTGATGTTTCAAAACAGTCTGTGGTTGCAGCTGTGAAACGGCTCGTGACTCGTTTCACCATCAGAATTTCACCCGTTCTGTACGATGACATTTGAAAGACGATTGAATTTATTTCATCCCCCATTTGAGTTAATAAAGGGCTAAGTAGAGCAATGCACGTTCACCTTCTACAAAAGCAGCGCGCAGTAGCGACATTTGATGATCCCGACGACGAGAAGCCGACGCCGCATGAGATCCAATCAAAGCACGCGTGCGGTCATTCAGATTTTAGTTTCAGTTTTTGGACCAGGACAAGTAGAAAGAAAACACCTTGAAACAGATACACATCATTTCTGTTCACCTCAATGAAATATTAGATATTCACTCTTAAAGCTTTAGAATCCCTTACTCATCACTCAACAGGTCAGTAATGGAGCTGATGTGTGCTTTGCACTGTTGGGAGAGTCATTTGACAATATTCAGAGTGTAATAAGGCGGTGGGGTCATGTAACTGCCGGATACAATCCCCAGCGTTTGCAGGCCAGAGAAGGATGAGTGTGTTATTTCTAGATTCATGTCTGCACGAAGACAGAATGGTCGAGAAAAGCTCTTTTATTCCGTAAAACCATTTACGCGACATTTTGTGACCCCCCTTTAACCCTAACGGGCAAACATTTTAAACAGCGAATATATCAAACGGCTGCCACAGACAGTCAGTCAGGTACCAAAGCGTTCCTCCCGGTGACAGTGGGATTAGTGCCGCAGGGGGGGTGGTTCTCTCAGGACCTTGAGGAGTCGGGTCCGCAGCCTGAGTAACTGGATTACAGGCCCTTTTTTTTTTTTTTACTCATTTCAAAGGGGTTGTGAACTCAGCAGAGGTCTTGCATGATGAAATCAAAGTGGCAGCTGAGTTAGAAAAACGAGGAGAGTTTCCTCAAAAGTCTGCCGAGCTGCTAATGAGAGGGAGAGAGACGCAGAAATCAATGATCTTTGCATCGCCAAAAACAATCATCAAGATACTCCAAAGGGAAAAATCACAAGGAAACACAACTAACACGCCGCTTTCATGACTACCTTTTGCTGGGGTAGGAGGTGTGTGTGTTGTGTGTGTGTGTGTGTGTGTGTGGAGGGTGGGGGGTGTTGAGGTGGAGCCCATTCCGTCCAACACCCCTGTGGTAACTTCAGGGGATTATATCCAAATCCTTTCAAATGAACTTTCCATCTCAGTGCCTCCTCCTCCTCCTCCTCCTCCTCCTCCGTCTCAGCCATTCCAACTGTCCGACCATTTCTACATCACTTTCCGCACAGCCTCGCACGGAGCCGAAACAAATTCCCCCCGTGAGAAATATGGTCAGCGGCACGCATCTAGGGGTGGGGGGGGGGGCTCGTGTCGAGGGCCCCCACGAGAAGGTCCGACATTGGCAGTACGGTTCAGTTTGGTCAGTGCGGAGATGTTTGAGGAAAAGAATGAAAAACACTTTGTGGACTTCATGCATGCTGTGCACGTTTCGCAGTTATCGGAAAATTGTTGGAAGACGAGAAGAAAAAGAAAGTTGGACTTCTTTACAGAGACCAGAGTCACAACAACTTATATGTTCAAGTCCTTTGAGGAACTGAAACACTGAAGCATTTCAGATGTTTTTTTTTTTATTTTTAAAGTAAAAGAAGTTCCAGCTGAAACGGTTCCATGTAGGTTTTTCCATTTACCTCTGCATGAAAAAAACACACACACGCCACTGGAGCCGGTGCCAGGCCTTAACTGAAAACACTGCCGGGAAAAAGTAGAGCTAAGGTCAAATATTCCACGTCGTCAATAAGAGTTGCGTAATTAGATGTGGCGACTTGACTTACTCGACGTAGAAATACGGAAGGGAAAGAAAATAAGAGTTGTTTTGAAATAAATAAAAAAAGGAATCTTGTGGCTCTCGGGGATCTTCAAGTGCTGCACCTTTGTAAACACTGTGCTGCGATATGCATGGGGTGGGGGGGGGGGTGATCTGCATGGGGTGAAGTGTGGGTCGTTTTGTTCTTTGGAGGGGGAGGGGAGAGGGGGGGAGCAAGAGCTTGAGAAGTGAACCGAGCACGCTGAGGTGAAGTCGATGGCGGAGATACCGTACACACGCTCAGAGGGCCGGAACACAAACAGCCACGGTGTGTAAATCAAACCCAGGGCCGCAACACACACACACACACACACACACACACACACACACACACACACACACACACACACACACACTCACACTCACACTCAAACTCACACTCACAAACTGACACACTCCTCTGTGAAAGTGGAAGAAGGGAGGCTGTTGCCAAAAAAATCGGCTGTGGTAACTTTTCACATTTTTATGGTCTTTTGTGAATTAATTTCAATAAAAATCGAACTATGACGAAAGACAAAAATGTCCTTTATTCCTTAACGTTTTCCATGTGAGAGTTAACGCCGCCAAAATGTGCTCTCATTGTGCACCATTTTCACTTTATGGGAATTTTTTTTCTTTCTTTTTGCACCTCATTCATCCATTCACACCCAGTGCATTATTACGGCCTAATCAACGCACGCTGCGCTTTTTCCTGAGTGCAGGAACAGCCTGAAGAAACGCGAGAGGCACAAGAAAGAGGAGGAGGAGGAGGAGGAGGAGGAGGAGCGGCTGGGCTGTGAAGCTATTCTCCTGCTGGAAAGCTACACACACGGAGGACCGGCACACCGACGGCGCAAGAAACTGACATGGCATTTTATTTAGGAGCCACGCTTATTTAGAAGATTTGAGGATGTTTTAGTTATTGCATACACAGCAATAGAATGCACTTGTTTTATTGCAATGTTTAAAAAATAAAAAAAATAAAAAAAGTTTTTAAGTGAGTTTACGTTGAATTGAAAAAAATATATTTCTTGAAGTAAAAAAATAAAATAAATAAATAAACAAATGCTGGTAGAAAAGTTAATTTAACATAAACACAGGAGGTGTTAAAAAGGAGGCCCATCATGTGCACACCTCCTCCTCCTCCTCCTCCTCTTCTTCCTCTTTTATGGCAGCGGCGGGCTGAGACCCGGCGGCGGCAGATCGTTCCCACATGCTTCCCCGCCGCTCGGCTCTCCAGAGGTGTCAGGCCAGCCTGAAAGAATGAAGTGCCCCTCCATTGTGCTGCCCAACTATTATGTGCTTAACATCTCCATGACAAAGGTGCCACTCGACTTCTCCTCCGTCCATTCAGCTGGAGGGCCCTCGTCCCCCCCACCCAACCACTACCACCCCCCCCCACCCCCCCCTCCTTTAATGAAACATTTTGCAGCCGATAGTCGATTTCAAAGAGCCCCCATAAGCCGACCAAAGACACGGTCAGCGTCTCGTGAAAACAATAACAACTCTGCTAAAAATAAATATTAATGCACACACACACATTTATAGAGCTGCATGAATGAGTATGTGAATAGAAACCTAAATAAAATAGGGCATGTATCGCAGCTCCTAATTCCAGCCAATTACAGGAATTAACTGTAATCTAGTTAAACAACAGAAGCTGCTCTCAGGTCAGAAATCTGTCATCACTTCCACATTGATTGATTACCTGTTTGCATCAGTGAGTAAACTATATATCTTTTTTTTCTTTTACATATTTTAAGTTAAGAAACTAACAAAAAAAATCCTGATCAATTACCAAAACTCTTGAAATAAATTAGAATATTTATATATGATGAAAATAAAATAAAAAAAGAGCCATGTTATTCTGATACCTGAGTGCAAGGGGTGTTGGTGGGATGAAGGGGGGGAGGGCGAAAGGAGGAGGGGAGGGGAGGGGGTGTGTTCTGTTGATTTATGATGCCAGTTGCTTTTGACAACAGCCAGCTAAATCAAGACGTAGCAGGTCATTAGGCCTTCAGTCAACGGAGGAAGCCGGCCTGCATTTCTTTTATTCTCTTGACTGTTTTTCTCACCTACACATCCTTATATATATATATATATATATATATATATACATATATATATACATATATATATACATATATATAAATACAGTTCCTTTAAATAAGGACATTTTATAATTTGTATCTTCAAAAGCATCAGGATTTATATACAGCAGGGCTGGACAATGTGGACAAAATAAAATATCACCAGATTTACCACCAAAAGCATCAACGATATTGTCGAGTCGTCCGTTGGCGCTTTTTAACAAGATATTTACACAGTGAGATTTTTCATTATTAGCCATCAGTAATAAAACAGCAAATAATAGAACTGTTAGAACTGTTCGGGAAAAGGACATCAGTTTACTGCAATGACGACACTCGCAACATATTACGATATCCGTAATCTAAGACGATACCTCGTCTTGTATCACGATATCGATATAAAGTATCACGATATCGTTAGATGGTGTGCATTGCTTTGTTTGTCTGATCCTTTTTTCTATTAACTGCTATATGGAGGCAGCTGTCAAGATAAACCAAGGAGGTTGTGTGTCACATCATGTGTGCGGCATTTTGAGTCCGAGACAAATTTCCCTACGGGGACGATAAAGTACATCGTAATAACCGGGTGAACCCCCCCTCCCCTCTCCATCGCTACTGTGGGAGCAAAACTATAAGGAGCACATCGTTCACTCACTCACGGACCACAATCAGCTGCTTTTCACCCTTCAATTTCACGCACATCTGACCTGAACCATTGTGCAAAGTTTAAAGACTTATACGGACTAAAAGACTCTCACACTTCAGACCTAAAGTTGGCTGAAAGCAAGTTACTACAAAACTTGAGGTGTCAGGCGAGAACATTTTAGAGCATAAACACGGGACTCTTTCGGTATATACCTGATGTATTTCTTTAAATAGCTTTCCTTAAACCCTTCTGAAAAAACGGACCCAGCAACAACAAAAACAAAAACCCCATTTCGAACACCGTCCGAGGCCCGTGATGAGGCGAAGCACACAAACAAACACACTCAGCAGTCGAGAATGATACCTTCAAGTTTCCTTTATGCCTCCTATAAAAAGTATATCGTTAAGGCAAACCATACAGTGGATTTAGACGTGTCTTTCTCTAGGCTGTAACACAGTGAATAAATCATCTCATAGCCTAAAACATAGAGGATTCTCTGGGAGGGGAGGGAGGATGGGGGGAGAAAAAGAAATCTATATAGGCTATACACATATATACACAATGCACATTATCTTTGAAGAGATTACAGTCAAGGTAACATTCCCTTTAAAGCTGGAATACTCGCTCTGTTATTCACACGGTGGACATTTGGATGTAACTCTAGGTGGCGTGTAATAAATTACTCTTTCACTTTTAAACTCCTGCTCTCTATTTACAGCTTCGTATACAGTTCATGGGAGTCCAGCATTAAATACTTGTAAATCAGATTAGACTGGTGACCCCCCCCCTCAAAAAAAAACCCAGCAACGGGCGTCATAGAAAAATAGTTCATATCTTATATATATGTATATATATATATAAGTATATATACATATATAAAAAAAAAAAAAAAAAAAGATTGGCAGTGCACAGCTGAGTGATGGTTGTTACCAAAACAAGCCCAACTGTGTCTCTATGGCGACAACTTTAGGAGACAATCTGGCTCGTCGCGTGAGCGGAGCCGTGGAGGGTTTGGATGAGGGAAACGTCTTTCTGCCCTCCTTTGCATAGAGAATCTCCCGATTTGATATCCTTCAGAGTCTCAGAGTCTCAAAAAGCTCTTCATTCAAATAAAACACCCCCTTTTTCTCCCCCTTCCTCCTCGAGTCTGCGAGGCTCTTACTCTCCCAACACTCACAGCGGGGTCAAAGAGTGACACAAGTTTTTGTTTTTATCCAGACCAACAAAAAAATAAGAGTCGGGGTTAGATTACGAACCCCTCGGCGGATTAAATGAGAGCAAATAGAGCCAAAATGGATGCCAGCAGGGTCCAAGCGCAGCGGGTCGCCGGAGGAGAGGCTCCGCTCTCCAGCTCCTCCAGCTCCTCCAGCTCCTCCAGATCCGGAAATTCCTCGTCGTAGTGCAGGTTCCGGGCGTAGTTCTTGCCGCTGCCCTCCTCGTCCTCCTCGTCCTCCTCCTCGCCCCGCGCGGGCGAGTCGAAGCACAGCGCCTTCATGCTGCTCTTCACGAACTCGCAGATGGCCCGCTCCGTGCCGTCGCACATGCACGCGTCCAGCTGCTGGCCCTTGGGGATCTTGCGCATGTTGGCGATCACGCCGCGGCAGGCGTTGGTGCAGATCGCGCCGCTGAACAGCTTCCCGCAGTGCTTCAGGTAGTCGTGCATGGCGGAGCTGCACGGGCTGTCGCGCTCGCACTGCCGCCGGGCCTCCGTGCAGCCGGTGCTGGTGGTGCGCGGCAGGCAGGGCTCGATGGCCCGCTTGGTGCCCGTGCACAACGGGTCGTGGGCGCAGCTGCAGTCCTCCAACGCCGGGCCGTTCCGGGTCAGGTTGAGCTGCACGAGCGACGAGATGCAGTGGCTCGGGCACTTCCTCCGCTCGCCCCTGAGCACGGGGCCGCACGCGCGCGAGTAGTGTTCGTACGCGTAGTTGCACTCGGGCTCGGCCTGGCAGTTCATGATGGCCTGCCAGCAGATCAGCCGCCGGCCGTGGGGCGGCGAGGCCGCGGCGAAGCAGCCGAGGAGGAGCAGCAGCAGCAGCGCGCAGCCGAGGGGCAGCAGAGCGGCGCCGCGGGCGCTCCGTGCCGCTGCGCCGGAGCTCGCCATTGTTTCTGGCTGCAGTGGGGAACCGGGCGCAACTCACAACAGTGTCATGTGTGACAACAACAACAACAACAAAATAATAACTTTCTTCGTCGCTTTTTTATTCCGGGCAGATGGGGTGTGTGTGTGTGTGTGTGTGTGTGTGTGTGTGTGTGTGTGTGTGTGTGTGTGTGTGTGTGTGTGTGTCTGGGGGGGGGGGGGGGGGTTCAACAGGCTGCCACTGCGCGGTGTAATCCCGGCTCCATAAAACCCGTCAGCGCTGATCCATTTGAGCCGGATTCCTGAGCGAGAAACCTCCCGCTATCCATACATCATCTGGCCGGTGGGTGATGATGTTGGTGGTGGGAAGTCAAATATAAACTCCTCACAAGAGTACACACACAAACAAAAAACTAAATAGACGCAGTAGGAAAAGTTGTCCACAAGTTCAGCAGAGTTCCTGCAGCGGGGATCACTCCATCGCGGGGATTTCAGTGCCACAAACTGCCCTCGGGCTCCAGCGTCCTCTCTGCTGTAGCGGAGATCAACCGCCCCCCGACCGAAGAGAAAAGACGGTCCGAGTCCCGAGAGCCCCCTCTTGGAGGACCGCGCTGGATCATTTAGAAGTCCTTGTGCGCACCGGGAGTGCAAAACAAATAGCGCACGGGGAAAAAAAAACAACAACCCTTGTGGGTCGCGGAGTGGTCCTCTACTCTCTCCCCTTTGAGCGTTTGTCTTTCAGTCCCGCGCCCCCCCCCCCCCATCCCCACACTCTCCACCCCTTCTCTGCACATTAGTGAGGGGCTCCTCATTGGTTGGCCACTTGTTGTGGGTTTTTCCTACGTAGCGGTGGGCGGGAGTTGAAGGTGGGAGGAAGACGGTGTTGAGACGCACAAGGTGAGGTGGGATGAATGTGTCGGTGAGTAGGGGTCTCAGTGGGAAGAGCGCTCGTCCTTTATTATCGGTGGGGGGGGTTAATGAAGTCCCATCACACCCCAAATGTATGTGATGAGGAGGAAACACACATGGTTTCCATCAAATATATATAAGGTCATCAAAAAATATTGTTGATAATTGTCTCATCGCTCGCTTTGATTCCCAATTTATAATATTATTAAATACAATCCCACTATATAGTTTGCTCATAGGGTAATAAAAGCCAAAGGGATTTATTTAATTTGACTGCTTTGTCTATTTGCGTCTTGTGTAGATTTGTCCTAAATTCACCAAAGGTTACCATTACATAATTCATCATTTGAGGATTTAAACATAATCTTTTCTTACAAAAAAGTAATTGTCCTAATGTAAGTAATCAACTGGGGAAGTTTCATGGTGATATGTTTTTTCTTTTTTTACCCTATTCACTGAATGAGTTTTTTTCTCAGTCAGAAATCTCCTCTTCAGCAGCTCTTACATCCATCAGACTTTCTAGTTTCATTCCTCTCTATATTCTGAAAGTTTTTACAGAGGGGTTTGCGTATATATCATTCATAGCCTGATTCTGATTCATTTCATTCCTAAAAACATATTAAATGTCTGTTGACAGTATTTTCTGATTCATACCGTGATAAAAAAGAAAGATCCCAAATTCCCTCTGTACATTTTTTTTACTCTAACATAAAAAAACAAGAATTCTGAACCTGGCTTTATCCAATATTCATATTTATGGTCGGGAAATTAATGCAAAATAGCACATATTTAATAAGATAATGCCGTACTTACATAACATTTCAGAAAACGTGTAATACAAAAAAAATCGGTCTTAATGTCAGTTGTCAGCTGGGGGCGTAACATGGTGATGTAACTTCTTCCCCTGTAGTGTCTCAGCTTATGTAGCTGTTTGGACAAAAACTTAATAGATTATTTGACAAACACCTCTCGTCTGTAGGGCCAGAAGAGCCTCGAAGATGTCAAATCGTGCAGTAAAAAAACGTAAGATAAAAATACATCTTGTTGTCGTCACGGTAACGCCACATGCACCGGCAAAGTGCATTGGGCCCTTACATACTCTACTTTTTATGCTGTAATATCCAGCTGATAAGTGATAACGATACTTTGACTGCTGTACAATAATGAACTGAACTCCACGCCTGCAGTGGTAATGATCTGTGCAGCATCCTCACTGATAACTTAATCCTCCACTCATTGAGGATAGCTCCACTCATAATACTGCACTACATTACACGCTGTTAAATATGAATACTACCCACAGTAGTCCTACTAATATCAGTTAAACCTGACTCACTCAATATTATGCTAATAGTTATGGGTGTGAGCAAAATAAGTCCCAAAACAAGTAAATGAGGCCTGGGAAATCAGCAGTTTTACAGTGTTGAAATAGCTTTTAGTGTGTAATTGATACTTTAATTAACCACTAAATTAAAAAAAAACTTGAAGGGATTTTATTTAGATAGTAAACTTGACTGTATTCAGGAGGTGTTTCTGGGGTCAGAACATCTTCTGTTTCACAGCTGACAACATAAGTGTAGAATTAAGCAGTCGTGAGGTTAAAACTTTCAGCTCCTCTGTATAGCTTTGCCCCCACAGGTTTGAATCACAACAGAAACAGCTTTCAGGTGTCTGGAGTTTCTGCTCCTTTTAAATGGTATTGGATGAGTTGACCTCGACCACAGATTTCATTAATCTGCTGATTACCAGTGAATCTTTTTTATTTTTTAAATGTCTTTTACGCTTATTTAAAATATTCAGCCTAATTCTCTCTGTCGAACTACAATTATTCCCATGCAAATGTCCTTATTTGTGGATATAGGTAGAGTTTAAGGTTTGCCACTACAAAAACACACTTTAAATATAAGAGAATGAACCGCAGACTGTGTATAAGAAGTGGACATAGTCGTCGGGACGACACACGTTATTGTCTGGACTGCGGCTTGAGTTTTGCATTTTGGCCGTCGCCATCTTGTTTTTTTGCAACCATAAGTGACACAAGAGGGTGGAGCTAAATATAACCAAATGCTGAATAAGACATTTTTTTTCATTTTCATGAACTGAAAACACCCTGTGAAAGGGTGACTGTTTTAAGACAAAACATGGACATCTCGCAGACCGGACAACTCCGTGGTAGCGACCTGTCAATCTCAAGGTAGCCCCGCCCTAAAGCATACCCTGCTTTATGGTCTATTTGACTCTAAATGGACCATAATTTACTAAATGAACATCATGCTGTATTGAAGAATATTTGAAACTGGAGATTGAGACCATAAACTCAGTCGCCCCCTGATGGCCATTAGAAAGAATGCAAGTTCAAGGCACTTCTGTGTTGACCTTGTATGAAAACAAAGTCAACGTCCAAGTTGCTAGAGAGGAAGGTGCGAACTATAAGAGGTACAGTTCTTCTTAAAGCAGCCCCCAATGTGTATTCTTATATTTCTGACCATCAAAAAGGTCAATACTAATCTGAACGCCCTGTTTGTTTCCGAAAAAGTTTTGACTTTACAGCTTCTTTCCAAGAGCTTAGATAATATATTTGCCTGGACCTCATCATCAAAATGACATATGAGTGTGTGTGTGTGTGTGTGTGTGTGTGTGTGTGTGAGAGAGTAAAATGATAGCCCACATGTTGACACACGAGCGAGAGGAGGCAGTTTAGCTCTTGAGGCCTGATGTGGATGAGGGAGTCGGGGGGCGGGGGGAGAGCAGCGAGGGCACAAAGGCTGTTTGTGTGTTCAAACGGCATTCTGATCTCAGGAATGTACCTTTAGGCCACAGCCGTGAGCTTCCCGCTGCAAACAATGCACTCAATGTCAGTTACGGCTGGCTAGCGCCGACGCTGCTGGCGCTACTCCAAGGTCCCGACTCGTCGAAAATGATGGATGCAGGGAACTCAATACCTTGAGGAGTCCCTCTCCTGCCTTCCCCTCCAGGCACAAAGAATGGCAAACACTGTGCCCCGTGACAAAAGATCCCCAAAACACCAGCATCGTCATTGTTTCAAGTGCCCTTTTAGCTCGACTGTAATACGAAACGGGTGCGACACCACTCGAGCGAGGTACCCGGTTCGTTCATTTATTTTTTTCATATCAGTGGGAATAATACAGAAAATTTGTCTTTCAATGTCCGTAATAATTTGTATTATTTCGAAGTAAAAGCAAAGGAAAAGGCCTCTTTAAAAACTCATCAACCACATTAAAAAAAATCTTTCATCCTAAACACTAACAGGCTAGGGGTGGGGGATGGGGGTTGGGGTGGGTGATGGAATCATCCAACACTTTTGTCTTTGCCAACAGCTGCGCGCTTGAACCAGATGTGCTGCACTGAGAGCTGAGCGTTGTTACTTTGAGGGCTCAATTAAACCGGAGTTCTTGCCGCAACAGTCCAATTAAGGGACAAACATAATGGCATTAAAAGCATCCCCCCGCTGGTGCTCAAAGCCAGCGAGGCTCCGGGTAACGCTCTGCGGACAAACATCAGGCCGGGACGGGGAGTCAAGTTGACTGAACTAAAGACATAAATGCAGTCTATATAGTTTTACACGTTTCACAGTTTCATTTTTGCGTTCATTTCAACGGACACTAGCTTTTAGAAATGTGAACGTAAAAAAAACGATCTTAATAGAGAAAACGCCATAAAAAAGGATTAACAAGTCTGAAAGAATGAAAGAAAAAAGAAATCCTGCATTATTATGTACAGTTTATGAAAAAAGCAGGTATGAAAAAAGTTTATGATCCAACACACTTTGTTGGGATTGATACTTAAAATATAAGTTTGATACTTAAGTTATGAATTTGAAAAATACACTGGCCCCTGCTTGTGCTAATAGTTACTTTTGCTATAGTTTCTACAAAAACAACAACACATTAATGACATTAAAGATATTTCTGAGGCCCTATTTTATACTTGAGTAAATGTTTATGCTGCTGTTACTGCTGCAGAGTAAAGAGCGCTGCAGGGTTGCGGGGGGATTACATCAGTAACTGTGTGAGCTCGACTCCCAGCAGAGCAGGTCAGCGGCAGTGGGCCTGCCCTGCACCGAGCCGTCTGTATCAGGGAACAGGAAATGAGTTGGCAGGAACTATCCGTTCAAATTGCTTCCTCTTCGGGATTTCAGAGAAGCGATAATGGCAAGTGATAAGTTATTTGGAAAGGAACCCAAAAAAAAAAAAAAGATTAAGGATTCATTTCCTTCCTCGTGTCTGCCTGTTAATTCGCCTCAGTTTGGTCCGTCCTCTTCCAAAGGATTTGAGTCGGTTTCTTCGGGTTTGGAACTGCACAGTGACGCACGAGTGATTACGGCCGTACAAGTTGGCAGATAGTGGCAGAGAGACAGAAATAAACCACTATTTCCAGACTGCTTTTGCAGCGAGAGTCGCGCGTTGTGAGGGAAAAATTCCCCTGCGGCGCTGCAACAACAACGCACTGGCTCGTTTCACAACAATGCAAAACATTATTTTAATGCAGTTTGCAGGGAATAAAAACCCATTTACTTTCATTAAAACCAAAATACAGATACACAACCTTGGGGAATTCAAACTTCCTTTCCTGTTGTGCTTTAAAGTGCTTCTTCCGAATCCTGCTAAATAGTTAAAATGTTAAATGAAGTGTTATGGGGGGGAGGGGTGTGTTCCTTTAATCAGTGAGATTAAAGTCATCCATCATGTCGAATAGGCACCGGTCCTGCTGACCCTTTTAGCACAGTCCACTGCGCTGTAATTTTTACAAGGTTCAACGTGATCTGAGCTGCACATTTGGCCTTCCATCAAAAGAGGAAACTAACTGCTAAAAATAATTTTCACAAGTTTGGCCGTTTTGATCAGGTGCAGCAGCCGTCATAGCTCATAAAAGGTACGTCAGCCATTCGTACGAATCGTCCGTGTCTCAGATACATGAGATCAACTGAGAGAATGTATGACTCAAAATGTCACAAACATTTACTCAAACCTTGGTCTCGTTGTGTTTCAGACAAACTTAGTTTGAGAAAAAGTACGAAATATCTAAATGTGGTAGACAAGAAAGCACAGGTGTCACTATTAGAAAATCAGATTTTACAGACAAATGGGTTGTAGTGGCCTCGGGACTAAAGTGCACCACAGCATTCTTGCTTTGCGTCTGGCTTCAGACCTTTATTGCTTGTCCGTGTCCGTCTCTCTCCCCGCTCATTTCCTGCCTTCTTTCTACTGTCGGCTTCAAATAAAATCATAGATTTTCTCCCAACAAAATTTTATTAAAGAAGAAATGAGTGTCTGTTCGGGCTGGGTATCGAACAAACTAACACAGTGCCAAGTAGTAGCAAAGCTTCCTCAGTCAAACGATACCTGCAATCACTCCCTTTTCTGTGCCCTAGATGTAGAAAAAAAAGGACTATTTCAACGCAAGCGTTTGATTCGATTTAATGCAAGATGTGATTGGCCCTCTACCTCAGCAGCTACAACCCATAAAACCTGTCATTGCCTGCCTGCAAACAGCTCCGAACACCGGGGGTGTCTCAGCCGGAGGCTAGACGCGAGCGATGCAAACGCTGCTAACAATGCTAACCGACGGCAACATCGCCGACAGAGCTAACAGAGTTCAACCTGACGCCGTTATCGGTGGTAACCGCTGTATGAGTTTTTTGCAGTGCGTTGCGATTATCCAGCCAGTGGGACAAACACGAATGAAGCACTTGGTATTGGTATCACTTTAAGTGTACTGGTATTGGTGCTGGCATCGTCATTTAAAAACAGCCCGACACTGGTGTTTGTGTTATTTCAAATCCTTCATTGTGATACTGTAGATGTCCAGAGTGGCGTTGTATCAGACTACAAACCAAGAGGTAGCAATCACAGGGCAACAATGGCGTTGACCACAAGCTCCCAAGTGGAACCCGCAAAACAGTCCCGGAGGGGGGGGTAGATTGTCACCTCTGAGCCTCTAAATCAGGCAGACATCCTGACCACTGAGACAGCAATCATCTTGGCCCGCATGTCCTCTAATCGTAAACAGTAAAGTCCATTAGTGGTGGAGAATGTGCTGTAATTACGTCCAGGTAACTTTTACGGTAGACAGAGCTCCGTGAATCTCGACGCAGTCTCCGCACGCGGGCAGCTGTTGCGACACATGCTGCTCAGCCGTGATGCCTGTGTGAGCGGCTGTTTACACAGGCCCCGAAGGCCTTTCATATCACTGCAGACAAACACCAGCACATATGGACCGACCAATAAAAGACCTCACCTCCGACACAGACGCATGACCTTAAATCTCCCGGACATGGAATGCAACAGGGAAGAATTTAACAATATAAATAAAATGAAAACACAACAAAGCAAAAAGGTACACATCTTTACTTTGAGCACACGTGCTAAACATTCCCCATCTGCTGGTGATGAAAGGATCAGTTTTATTATAGAGAGCGATAAAGACTTGTGACAGTCCAAATGGAAAGTTAGTTTTTTGCTATTTTGTCAGACAGTTTACAAGAAGATAATGAATGAGTTTTAAAACAGGCTAGGGGTATAATAATGGTAGGGCTAGATATTTGAATTATTTTGATATTGCTGCCAATACCTCAGTTTTGGAACTAATACCAAATAGATACCTTGATAAATACCTTAGTTTGAGGAATATAAATACAACTACAATATACAACTTATCAATGTATCAGCATTTAATGTAGTTTTAACACAAGCAGAGGCACAATAACTTTACCTCAGTATTTCGATCTGATAAAAGATATTATTTTATTTTTTTTAAACTGATCATTAACATAGTTCTCAAAACGTGACGCATTTCAGTCAGTATTAGGATTCACTTGAAGTGGTCAAGGTACTTGCAAACGACAAAGTAGTACAAAACACAGTACAGTGTTTTCATTTTTAGATTTCATTAAACTAAATTAAACTTTAACTTAAATTTGTACATTTTTACAAAATCAACCAAAACACTGGCAATGAGAAAGATCTTGGGTAGATAATGAAAATACATATGAAACAAAATTTAAATCATACCCTCAGAACAAAAATTTAATCTGGTTTGGATTGAAATCAAACACTATTACGACTGTCAGACCTACCCATCATGGACCCACAATTAATGTTGGCACCACCGTCTGGTCAAAATTTGTCCAATACTTACGGTACTTACTTACTCCGTTTTTTTCTGAAATGTTTGTAAAACTACTGACATTTTCATCCTCCTCAACTGTACTTTGTGTTCACTGCTAAGGTTCGTTAATACACCAAAATAAGCCTCCTGGCAAAATGAAAGTTCAATATTCACTCTCTTTTCGCTCCATTTTTGGCCTCCACCAACTCCTGAGGAAAATGTCTGGCTCTTTAGCAGCGAAATGCTGCACTGTGTTCACCATCTAGTCGCTAACTGTGTCTGCCTGCCGTTGGGTGCTGTGCAAGTAGCGTACAGTGGGTTGTTGGTGCTTTTCAACTGGAGAAATCTGTACGGACGCGAACCGGGCAGCTACACAAAGGGCTGGAAGTCACTACAAAGTTTGGCGAAGCCAATGGGAGGAGTAGATACGAGCGACCCCTTTCACATTGTCACGTTTCCGTGCACGTTGTCATTTGATACATTGTTATTCTAGAATGCGGCAGCTTTAACAAAATGGTTTAGTTGCCTTACCCTAACCATACATTGGCAATGATTTATATGCCATGACCACAACCATTTACTAACCATAACCACATAGTAGTTGCCACGTTCCAATATTGTAGAAGTTTAAAACACCTTGGCAACTGGACGTAAAAAAACTCACTGTGCATCTGTAACATTTATGCTAACCAGCTTTCGAGTACACAGTTGATAGGATATGTAAACAACAGAACGCTGCACAGAATACCATCTCGCATGGCTTTCCAAACTTGCATCCCAGAACCCCCTACAGTTTTTTTTTTTGGCAGGCCACCAAACCTCGAGTACCAATTTAAGAGATTAGACCAAGAAAAAGCACACAAGACCAAGACAAATGGCCCCCAACAGATCTCCTCCCACCCCCCACCCTCCGGCCAACCTCTGGCATCCCAGTCTGCTATAGAGACGTCCAGAAGTGTGGGAGGGAATGTGAAACCCTAGCATGCCCCCCCACCCCCCCCATTTGGCACGTTCCTGAGGCTCCGACGCCGTTATGAGGCCACTTCATAGGAGTGTAAACTGTGTATTTAAAAAGCCGTCATTGTGGGACTAACATTGGCCCTGGTGTAGGTTGTTAGAATAACTGAATGACACAATGGTTTCTTTTCTAAATAAACAGATGTGGGTAGGCTATTAAAACCTCCATTTTTTTCCCTTCCCTTCCCTCTCTTCCTCTTCATCTCCTCCTCCCCTCCTCCGCTCCTCAATAGCATCTGTAAGTGGTCTCGCACACATATACACACTCCCTCTCGCTCTCTCGCTCTCTCACTTTCTCTCTCTCTCTCTCTCTCTCTCTCTCTCTCTCTCTCTTTCCCTCACTCTCACTGCTTCTCTCTCTCCGTCACACATGTCTAAGAAAGGCAAAAGGGCCGGTTTCCTCCTGCAGCTGTTCGGCACAGACGTGCCTCTATTCCAGCCTGCACAGTGAAGTGATATCGGCCGTCTGCCCCGGCTGATTAATTGCGCGTCATTCTTAACTCCTCCAAGACCACTACCCTCAGCTACCCCCCTTCCCCCCGCCCCAAAATCCCCCCCCCCCCCATTCCTCCTCCTCTTCCTCCTCCTCCCACGCTGCACATGGAGGAAATGAACTCACCGCAATCCTGCTGGCACTGGACTCCTTTCAAATCTAATTCTCAGTGAAAGATTACTGTGGGATTTCAAAAAGACTGAGGCCGGTCCAAATAATAATAATAATTCATGAGTTCAGTGGAGAGCTAATGAGAGGCAGCTTATCTCATGACTAGTGCAATAACGCGGGATATGTTTTTCACTTCACTCTGTGCACTGAAGCTTAAATACTTTCTGCATTTGTTGATTTCAAAGTTTGGTTAAAAAAAAAAAGAAAGAAAAAAGTCCTTTCCCCCCAGAAAGAAATGTGCTTCATACTCAATAGTTACCAAAAAAACCAAAAGTTTTTTTGTAAAGAAACTGCTGATTTTGTATGTTTACAGGAACTGGAAGTGGTATTAAGTATTTTCTAAAGATTTGGTCCATAATCTTGTCTCTTCTGTACAGAATTGCCCTTCGTTCTTCCTTTTGGGAGGGTTTCCTTATATGAACCAAGGATGGAGGGTGTCATATGCTGAGCAGATTGTAAAGCCCTTTGAGCCAAGTTTGTCTCGCTTGACCTGAACATTCACTTTCTGTCGATGCTTTAAACCAACTGCTTTCCAACATTTTAAAGCAGAGGCTGTGTGAGAATCCCGCAAAGCTAGCATTTCAACAATAAGCAATATCCAGTTCAGTAGTTTTAGTTTAAGGCCCACTGAAAACCTCTGTTGTGAAGCCATTTTTGGGGAAGTACATACAAATTCAAAGAAACTGGTTTCTTCATAGGAAAAAGACAAAAACCTTTCTGAGGTTGTTTTATTTTGGAATTATGGTTGGAGATTTGGCTGTATAGGAAAACACACACGTTACGAGCTTGAGAACTACGGAAAATATGATCAAAAGCCGTAAATGTGCTTATGGAACTTCAGCTGGAAGTTTTAGACGTCAGCGCATCTCAACCACTGCTTGCCAATGTCCCCAGCAAAGTGGTGCAGGAGTGCATTCCCAGCTGGTTCTGTGATGTCGATAAGGCGGCGCGGCTGCCTGGTGAACAAATAAAAAGCACATGTCTGACATAGCATCAGAGAGGCATCAACCCTGCGCGAACTCTTGACTCCGAGGGGATTACTGTGGATAACAACGATGTGACCAATCCACATGTTGCGTACTTTGAAGAAACACAGGCGCCATTTCGGAGTGTCAGCTTTCAGGGGCCACTTTTCAAACACATACATTTGAAGGTTTTAGTGTTTTCAATGTTGATTGTATTTACTTTTGGAAGCTGGAGTCGCACAGCACCCCTGTTCACTTTAAGAAATTTAAGAAAGAATACATTTTTACAAATAGCACTTGAAATAATGAAGGCACAGTTCAATGGTGCAATGTACATTTAAAAAAAAAAATCACAAATAAACTTGAACAACAACAGAAAGAAGTAAAAGAAGAATGTTAAAGCCCAACATGCAAGGATAAAACCTGCTAAGAAACCATCCTGAAAAGAAAGAGGCTTTTTTTTTAACTGCAGCTTTCCTGCCTTCACCTTTAGCTTCTTTTGGCTTTATGGATGCCGATCCCCTTGGCCTCAGGCTAGTTGGCGGTTCATTGTAGACGGCACATCGAGATGACTGACAAGTGTGTGGGCGAGAGCTGAGAGAGGAGGGAGCGGGATTAAGAACACGCTTCCCTGAACCGAAAAGGGAAAAAAGTTGATGAGGCGGAATTTCCAACACTAGTTGGCGCTGACTTAGGGGGCCATATTACTGATTCTGAAACAATTTGCACAGACATTTATTGACAGGTCGAACAATCTTAACTGAATTAGTCAAGCAGCAAAATATTTTGGCCTGAAGACACAAGTGATTTTTTTAAAAGTGCCAGACAAATCTGGTCAACAAAAAAAGTATTTATCATATCGCGACGTGAGCAATTACTGCAGTATCAGGTCTAACACCAGTCCCTGAGAAGTTAGCCAGAAGATGATTGTTTCCTGTTTGGGATTGCAGACCAAAATACATGTATATTTACCAATTTTAAACTTACTAAAATTAGGTTTTGTTAACTGATCTATTGAAATTAAAGGCTGACATTAGATATTTACACAGCTAGCAGCCATATTTAGCATTACAAATGTTAGCCAGCTAGGGCGTTCGCGAACGTTAGTCGCCATTGACTCTGAGTGTGCTGGCTCTTCTCTGAACTGTCTGTGGCGTAACCCACTGGCTAGCTCACGGCCGCCGCTCTGTAAAGCTCACCGCTCACTGTAGAAGCGTAGTGCCCACCCTCCGGTTCCCCCAACACTGTTAGCTCTATCAGCAATGTTGCAGTTGTTTGCACCGTTAGCGCTGGTAGCTGCAAGCCGCCACCTTTAATGACGCGTTATCAAGTCAAGTTAATCAGTTATCAGGTTAAACAGTTAGAGTTTGAGGTCTTTCAGTCTGGCTAGTGGTAGCCTGTCGCTTCGACATGGAAAAAGAAGAGTACTGCATCTCAGTATGAGATTTTTAAAACAATTCTGATATTGCCTCTTTTCTTTTTTTTTTTTTTAAGAAGACATCATGTCTTCTTGACAGCTTGCAGCTCCCACATCATAATGATGCATTTGGTCCACTCACATGTGTGTCCCAGTCTGGGATTTCCATTGTCTGGAATTACCTCATTGAATTATCTCACAAAGACAAATCATCCAAGAGAAGGTGCATTAGAATCCAGCACATTGCAAACACTCAGACTTTTATGGGACTTTGCTCCAAGGACCCACTCATAGTTTTATCCTTCTGTGGACAGAACACATTTTTTCCTCCTGAGTGAGAATCCAAACTTGCAAACGTTCAACAAAAAAAAACTTGACGGTTGAGTGGTCTTGGTGCTGATATTTTTGCCACAACATACACCGTCGGTATCTGCTTTCAGCTGATAACAGCCAGGCAATCACTCTAGTGGGGGCCCCAGATGGTTTTGGACAGATTCATCACAACGAACACCCCAGGTCAGTCGCAGGTAATCCTTCAGCGTGCTGGGCTAATTCAGTGGTGTCAGGTTGGAGCAAAATAAGTCCGCCCGTCGCGGTTACGACTCCATTGACACAATTTATGACCTGGTCCGAGTGTGTAGCTCTGTGTGCAACGTTAGAGGCACGCAGGTCGCGCTGTAACACTCTCACCTTCGAGCTTTTTTTTTTTTGTGTAAGTGTGTACAGGAGTTAACACCCAGGAGGAAAAGCTCTCACTTCATGAACGTGTTGCATGATGTAGTGTTCGACTCAAATCACAGGAACAGCTGACAAAAGTAACCCCGGTCAAGGGCCTCATCGCTCACAAACAGGTCGCACGGCATTCAATAATTACCAGGAAGAATTGGGCGCCAGTCCAATCCAGAAAATGTGCTGGAACCTCATCGCACTTATGTCAAATAAAATTTCACAACAAACCGTATCAAAGCAGCCAAAAGGAAACGTTTTCTTTCCCAACGCCTTGGAAATTGTCTCTGTAACGCTGCATTACCAAGATATTGATATAAACATAACATGTGGCTCATTATGCATTGTCTACAAAGCATCCGAAGGCCAAGAAAACTTATGACATCATATCCCGTACTGGATCGCTTTTTAGGCTCGTCGGCCTCAATGGTTTATGTTTGTTTGGACAAACAAGTATTAAGTCAAGCTGAATTCTCAGATAATTTGACATTGATCCACAGGAAGGGGAAGCTCAGGCTAGCGATTTTGGAAGCTTAGTTATTGCAAATATTTATTGGCCAAGTCCATCGGAACATCATAGTTATTTAGCTCCAATCCCTGTTTTTCAAGCCTCCAACGGTTTCTGTGCCCTATTACTTACACAATGGAGGTTATGGGCTTTCTTTCTGTTTGTTTGTCTGTTTGTCAGTTAGCAGGCTCGCTCAAGAACTACTTAACATAATTGTAATTTAATTTAGTGGAAACTTTAACCAGGGGCTAAGGAAGTTTGGGCTCATATCTCCTGCATCATGACGTGTAGAAGCTAAATCATTTTTTTCTTTAATTCCTTGATTCAGTGAAGACCATGTCCATTTGAGACTAAACAGACTTTTAGCCATTTTGAACTTTCTTTCAACATTTCTTCCCCAATACTTTTACAAGTATTGTATAAGCCACCATAACTCAATGCTGCCAAATTTATGTGACACAGAAACACGTCACCTCTGAGCAACCTCATTTCTTCTGAAAGCACTGTTGGAGGTTCAAATCGTCTCGAGGGTTGCTAATGATTAGTGAAATCTATTGTTGTTAATTAAGGAGTCTATACCATTCATGCACAAAAAAGTAAACTCCAGTAAAACGCATCAAGTCTTAAAATTAAATCAGTGAACTCTTAAAAAGAAAACCAAACACCATATAAAAGCTAAATTAGGAGTAATATGCTTCAGTGGAATGTGTTTAGTCTTCCTCAAAAAAGTTGGAAACAGTGAAGAAGAACTGTTCTGGCTTGTTAACTGAAACAAGAGAAGAGAGGGCAAAAGGGAGACGTATCAGTATGCACTGCATGTACAAAGTATCTGAGAATCACCACTTTTTCATGAGGCAGTGAAGTCGATATATTTATAAAACATTTCACTAAAGAGCTGCACATTAATATCAGGAAGGTAATAATTCCAAAGATCTAGTTTCCACAAGCCAAAGCAGAGGTTATAGGATTAAAACGTAAAATTACTCTATTCACCTCTAATAAACAAGGGGCCTTCAATGGGGCTTCTGCTTTTTACCCAATGCATTGTGGGATTTGGGCTACAAAAACTCTACTCTAGGCTTTTTGGAAAGGCATGCACGTTTAACTGGATAAAAATTGGTGTGAAACATCACTATGGAACAAACTCTAAGCAAATTAAGTTCAACTTAACTGTGGTGCAAAAAACATGTTGATTAGTTTCAATCAATGGTCTGAAGTTGCCCCCTCTGTTGCGTCGCTCAAATTTCCAATCCAGGTGTGATTTTCTGTGTCTCTTTGTGTTAAAAAGGCCAAAGTTTACGACCTTGTGCGCCGCCATTTTTGTGTTACCTCACACCGTTCCAGCCTCTGGTCGTCCTGCGAGCTGGTAGGAATGCAAGCGTGGATGTGCAGTGGCTTGCTCGGTACACCTTTTATGACCCTCGGTTGCCCTTCCGAAAGCTGGAAACTGGAAATGTTTTGTGGGAAGACGTTCACACGTTTATGCAAACTAGAATTCCAGAGGCTATGTCGATGTGGGCCAAGAATGCAAACTCAGACGGATAGCAGTGACATTTATGTCTAATTTCAGAGATTTTGCAACAGAGGCTCATGGGGCCGACGCTGGAGAGCAGACTCCACCAGTGGGGCCACGTCTCCACTCGATTACATACCATATCCATCACCGCGAAGGACATAGAGGCGAAGGGGACATTTGGTATAATCGCGGTCATTTCCTGGACCCTGCCGCGCACCCCGGCTGTCTCCGAGCGTGGAGTCTGGCCGTCTGGGCCCATACAGACAGCGCAAAAACACAGCGAACACACTCATCCATCCAGCATACAGAAGACCTCTGATTCATCTGCGACGGCAGGGCCGAACAATCTGCTCCTTCTTCTGGCCTTCCCTGTCCAGACATACTTTCTGTCGCAATCTGTCCGCCCCGAGTGAAGATAAAGGAGAACACCAGAGCCCGATTTATCCGTCAGCATTGAACTATCTGAAAGTCTCTAGCGCAGATGGCTGGATAATGTCAACTCGAAGACCTTTGCCTGCCCTTTTGCTGGTTTCTTTTATTTACCTCCTCCAGACATATTCCTGAGAATACTCAGGAGCACTGATGATAAGCCTACAGTTTCAAAGTTAGAACTTGAGGATAAAAAAAAAGAAAAAAGTGCATCTCCGTGTCTCTCGCTATTGCAGCAGCAGGGCCAACTATGCACTTTTTAGACTGCAGTGGAAGTTGTGTTAATAACCGCAAGCAATAGCTTCCATTTATTGGATGCCTAAGGTGACCTTTGGGGTCAAAAACATCCGGCGCTCCGAAAGCCGAGCTGGTAAAATTAGAAAAGGATAGAAACGCAGCTGCTCGGTCAGCCAATAAAGTTATTACCAATGTTTCAAACAAACCTGGCATTTGTCAGTGTGTTTTTCCAAAGACACCTCGACAAAGGCGTTGACGCCAGTTATAGTCTTGCATGCAATAAATAGCACCTCTGTTAACTTGACGTTGGGTTACCATTACAGAAGCTGATAAAAGTAGCATTACAAACTTATAGTGTGTTATTTATGAGTTGGGTGTCTTTTTTTCTTAGACAGTGAATCAAGTTTAGATTTAAAGCCGTTAAAGTTTTTTTTACTTTTGTAGTCAGCTGACAAGCAGCTAGCACACAGTTTTCTACACACCCAGCAAACAGAAACATTTTAATTTATTAAGAGTCATGTTTGCTTTTAGCTCTGTTTTGTTCTCCACCAACTCCTATGGGAAATATCTGGTTCTTAGCAGCTAAATGCACCACTATATTCACCAGCCATTCATTCAAAGTGTGGGCTTCAATGGGTTTGTCAGAACTTTTTTTTATTACTGAAAACAGCTGCAAGCTACTGCTGGCACAAGATTGATGAGGGTGATAAGACTCAACAAAAACAGTAAAGTTGGGCATCTTCTAACCAAAACAATCATTTTTAAAAGGACCTAAAAACGACATTGGGAGCATTTTGATTGCCTCTCGATGGCTCTAAACAGTGGGACGGCTAAGCTGGCGGCAAGCAGCTAACCTTGCTAACAGGGCAAACTACGGGAGGGGAAATTTGAAACTTTGATTACTGCAACTTTCAACAAATCTGTAATTTTTGACAAGAAATTAAGCAGTCTAACAGAAGAAGAGGAGTTTTGTCGGCTGTGATTCAACGTCAAATCCAATCTGAGATAATACTGAGGGGCTTTACGTGTGTTATTTCAAGATGCAAACATAGCTTGATATCGTCCGTCTAGTCAGATCAACTTATCAAGTACAACAAATGCAGGCCTGCAGGAATGAGTCTGAGAGACATTAGTGCAGCTGCACACTTGACAATACAGTACAGAGATCTACTGGCATGCATGGTCCAGTGGTGTCTTACATAAACAATAAAATGACATCGCAAGGCACAATTCCTCTCCGTCTCTGCTGGTTCTAGTTGGCTTTCCAGCTCCTTTACGCTCTTGTCAGACATAAATGCTTTTCTTGTCCATCAGCGCGGCTCTACCCACAAACACACGATAAAAAAACAACCTAATGTGATATTATCTGTAACTGGCATCAAATCTTCTTTCTAGTGGTGTTGTAATGCAACGTCTGAAAGCCCATCAACCTCAAACCTCAAACGTGTTTTAACAAATCTGGCATGCAGCAACGGTTTTTGTTTTGCTTTTTCAAAGCATGCAGCTGTCAAAATCAAATCAGTCTTGATGAAACTGGCTCTGAACAACAAGAGTGGTAAAATGTTGCAAATTCCTGTTGTGTCTTTCTCACCTGCTGAGGCGGTGGCAATTCTCTTACCATGGGCAGCAGACAGAGAGACATATTAAGGGAAAATTCATGGTGTTTAGCTTTGATATGATGAATGCATGCTTCCAGGGCATGACACTAACTTTTGGCACGATAATAATTCATTTACAGCATGTTTTGGCAACAATGGGTTTTTTTTGTAAATAATGTTTGAATAAGCTATACAATGTCCAATATTTTTACGAACCAAAAACTTGGAAGAATAGCATTAAGTTTAAAGCGACTGTCGCATTAAACCGAACAGTTTGCCTCTCGCACAGAGAAAAAAGGTCAGCACGTCTGGTCTTTGAATCTTTGATTTCAAACTATCCAGCACACTCAGGTCTTATCATTAAAGCATTTTCTAGGCTTGAGTAAGCCGCTTCACGGAGGAAGAAAGACAGCCGGGCTCTGCTTTGAACTTCAGATAACATGGTCTCCACATGGCGCGTGTTGAGGAAGTGCTTTTGTGTGCGTGTGTGTGTGTGTGTGTGTGTGTTAGTGTGTGTGCATGCATTTGCATTTTCAAGTCAAAGTAAAACTAGAAAGTTGCACTCAGTAGAGTGCAAATCTCCGCCAGGTGTGTCAGCAACGACCACTGCTGTATTGTGTGATTGAATGAATGCAACCCACAATATGCTAACACCCCCCCCCCCCCCTCCCTTCCAACCTCTCCCTGTCTAGATGCCAATGGGCTTTAAAGAGTCATAAAACACACTTCATTCAAACTCAAAAACAAGCGCCGATGCAGGCAATCGGCTCAAAGTCATCCTATAAGACACATCATACAATCATGCCGAATACAAAATGATACCCACAAAGCTGTCTGCCCACATAGCAGCGGCTGGCTGAGTGGCGGAGAGGTGAAGTACGCAACCAAGACAGACGTGCACACTCACTCACTCACTCACTCACTCATTCACCCGATTGCGTGATCTTCCTGGCAGAGATAAAGCTTAAAGAACATCTGGTCGGTAGACTCTGCAGAACACACTTTCCTGCATGTTTTTGTCACGCAGGCACCTTGGACAAGTAAGAAGAAGAAGAAGAAGAAGAAGAAGAAGAAGAAGAGTATTGAAAAAAAGTACATTGTACACAAGTAACAATCCACAAAACATTAGCCAATTTTCCACACCGTGATGTTTGATTGTGATGCTCCCTTCAACCTCAAATACATTCCAGTTTCATGTTAGTTTTTCTAGTTGTGCACGTTTAATGCGTCTAGAGGACAAACTCTCCTCACTGAGGCCTGGAGAGTCCAACGGATTCCTTCGAAGTGGCCTGATTTTTCCATCAGGCTTCACTCGAGCCTCTGGTCGGAGTTTGGGGACAAGCAAGACCTGATTTACACATCCTCCAGTCCCTCTCCCTCCCCCTCCCCTACCTGACAGGAGCAGCTGCACCTCATGACAGATAGGCCATGTCATCTCCAGAATTCCTGCAGGGCTGCCCTGCTCTCAGCATTTCTGTCAGCACTCAATATGACGTTCTAATTTTACCAAGGCTGGCACGCCTGTGCACCCTCGGTGTGCACAGGCGGGCATGCACAGTTGTATAGATGTGCTCTTTGGCAACAAGTGGAAAGTACTGTGCTGAAGTTTTGAGGTACTTGTGCTTTGATATTTACATTGTCTCCTACATTCAACTTCAGCTGCACTACGTTTCAGAGGGAACTGTTGTACTTTTCACACCACTACTTTTATTTGGAAGCTAGGCTGCTGTATAGATAAAGGTTTTAAAAAATATAAGATTACATCTTCAATACTATACCCTGTATACTATGGAGATCAGTATGTAGACTGATCTCCACCTTGACCAGCTACAAAATTACAATGCTGCACACAAAAAAATAATAATATTTATAACACTCACATGGGCCATTCATTCTCCATAGTATACACTTTTAATGTTGAGCAGCATTTTGAAAGCAGGATTATTTCAATGAATCAAGTATTTTTACACTGGTATTGATACTTTTAATTAAATAAAAGATCTAAATACTTTTTCTTCTACTGCCATGTACACAAACCACCCCAAAAAAAGAAAGAAGGATAAACAGATACAACTAGAAAAAAAGAGCCAGTACATGCTCATGAAAACTCTTTATATTTTGGGTTGAAAAATTGGCGTAGAGTTAGAAGTCAGAATAGATTGGACACAACATCCGGTGCCCGACCAATACGCAAACCAATGCCGGCGCTCCAAGGTCTTGTTAAGGCCATGGAATGAGCTGCACGGCCCTCTGGGTAATGAGCTGGGGATGTGCTGGAAGGAAACTCAAGCCTTCTTGCCATTCCAGGCGGAGCACAGCAGGCCTTGCTCAGAATGAATGACAAAAGCAGACAGGCAGCGCTGATGCATTAAACATGAGGCTGAGGAAGTCAGCACAACTGAGTCCATTATCGTTTTTTGGGATAAGCGCAGTAAGTTGTTGCAACAGAACGTCTAAATTAGTGTTTTCGTAGTCTACATAGTTACTCTGTATATCAAAGTCAGTCGCCGTTATTTAAATGCTTGCGTGAACTTTCCTTTGCTTTAACGTGACATCGTGGTACAAACCTGTAACTGTGATGGGGAAAGAAAAGCAAACGGACAGCACAAAGTCAGACTGCCGGACTCCAGAGAGAATGTGACTTTCAGAATCACTGAGGAAAAAGTAATGCATATAATGATTTTCAGTCAAAAAGGAGTGTTAACTCTTAAGACAAACACATTCCAACGCACATGTACTCAAACTACTGTGTAGTCCACGAAGATACAGCAGTTTTGTATAACTTCTGACAAGGCCGAGGAGCTGTTTTGGTTGAAACCATGTGGGACTCATTTGCGAGGGAACTTCTGGCAGCGATTCCGGGGTTCTGGTTTTGATGTTCAGATAGGAACGGGACACATTTCGATCGACGGGAAACTATTCCAAGATAAACGTATCGCTGTCACTGTCACAAGCGAGGGAACTTCCAAACCTAAACCATGCCCACATTTAAATGTAGTTTATTCTCCCCCACCCCCCACTTCAGCAGAAATGTAAGGAGTTTGCTTGTTCCATATTTTTAAATAATTCTGTTTCTACGTCCACAAAAAACAACAAAAAAAGTCTGGTTTTATATTTCTTTTTGAGAAAGCTGAGCTCAGCTTTTCATGGCGTGGTATTCCAGTAAGTAGATTCCACTGTAAAAAGTGTAAAAACAATTTGTGTCTATAAAGTTACAGTGAGCGTTTCTCAGTTTGGCTTTAACAGGCAGATTCTTGTCTGCCTTTCTCTACTGCTCGGATCAAATTAGCTGATGGGGCCGCTTTAGGGAGAACTTAGGCAACACAAGGTTCAAACTGTAAAACTCCTCTGTTGCATCAGCTTCTCAGACAGTTACGCCAAGTCTTTGAGAAAAAATAAAATAAAATTAAAGAGAACATAGAGACCTTGTGATGACTGTCTGAACTAACCTGTGACCTCTGAGACAGGGAGCCAAAAGAACATCTGTGAGAGATCTGCTGATTACAGTTTTTAGTCAGAAGTAAAGGCCTTTTACACACCGCGTGAGAGGGCGTTTTTTTCCGTTTGTGCGATTAATTCGCTCGTCAATATATTCTTTCGCACTGTATTTTTGTCATGAATTTTCACTCAGAAAGTGAAATATTACACGGTGGAAAAGCGAATGTAAGCATCAACCAATCACGTTGTGTGGAACGGTCATATATCAAACGTACTCTATAGTGTTCAATAACATGGAGGCTCCGTAGTCCGAACCAAGACGTCAAACCTTATTACTCCCTTTCAACCTTGACGAGGGCAGCGCAGACCAGATCCACTCCATCTGTTCTTGCCTTTCACAATAAAAGCCTTAGACATATACACTTAACTCTTTGCCAGAGGGAACTCAATAAAATAGCATACAGCAGCTTAGGTTATACACCAGTTTACCTCAGACGGACTGTCAGACACTGCTCTGGGTCAATAGGATCCTGGTGGTTGGTCCTCTGACCCTTTGCAAATCCATTCCAACCTTTCATTGAAAACGTGTTGCAACTGTTGCACATTCGCATCGCTGCCGGTACGAATAGTTTTGATGCGAAATGTTCTCAGGCGAGAGTTTCGCATTTTCATGTTGTTTATTCATCACGCTGTGTAAAGCCCTTAACAGTTCAACTATTTGACAGGAAGAGATAATTGTCTTTCTCAGGATCTTTTTTATCAAGTTTTTGACTCACTCCACACAACTTCAAATATCAGCCACAATGGACAAGAGAGAGGCTGTTCCCCCCACTAGCTCCTAAAAAAACATATTACTGGCATTGGTTGTTCAGTTTTATTCACAGTTCTCACGATGAAAAACAAAAGTGCAGTGTCGAGTACGGGTCCCTGGAGCAGCCAAATTTAGTGGTTTGCCAATCCAACTCCCAAAGATAAAAGCGCATTCAAAAACAAAAATGTTGCTGCTGATTACAGTGCTGGCAATCATTCATATAATGCTGTTCTTTGACAACGGCTCTTGGGCTCTTGTGAGTTGGCGTGTGTGTGCCCTTGAGTGTTTCACAGTAACGCCCCCCCCGACCCCGCCCCATGTTAGCCATGCTGTGATTCAAATCTGAGCCGTTTGCTTTAGATGTGTGCTAAAGTACAAGGAAAACAAAGCCCACACACATATAGCAACATGCAGACACTGTGGCACCAAAATACCAAATGTTGCACCCCTTATGTTGCTCACGCTTTGATCTGAGAACACCTCGGGCACCTTTGACACTACCTACGCTGTCCTAAAGCATCGCGTTAGAGAGGAAAACTACACTAAGTATTGTACCATTCTAAACTTTCCACTGGCCAGCCCCTCCACTTTTAAAGCCTCCAACTGGTCCAGGATCCTCAGCGGGCCACAACTACCTTTACACTCCAGTAAGTGGTTTCTTGGGCACAAAAAGGGAAAGTTCTCCCATTTTAGCAAGCAACCATTTTTAATCTTGTGGTTTTATCTGGAACTGATGGATTGAACTTTACCTTAAACTTTGGGGCTGCTTTGAAGAATTGTATCCTAGATGGTAGTCTCTGAGCGTACAAAAGTACATCATGATGTGACACCAATGTTCTGGCAGAGTCGGTATTCAGTAGTAGGGGAACACATTTTACATATTAAAGCCTGATTACAGATCTTGGGGAGTGCTACTGCGTGAAAAAGGTTGTATGAATCCTCATATGGCTCCAGAGGGAGTTGCGTGAAATCTGAAAAATTGCCTGCATTTCTTTGGGTTTTGGACGGTTGAACTAAACAAGACATTCACTTATATCATGGAGTTTTGCTTTCTTTTTTTTCTTTTTTCATCACTGAATTTGTTTTCCAATACGGTTTTCAGCGTTTCACAATTACTTCCAGTGAAAACCTCAGAAGCCACCTGCTGTTAGCTTGCTAGCTTGTGCTCAGTAATTTGGATTTTGGACATGGGTCAAGACAGAAAATGTCCATGAGGTAATAAAGTTATGTGAATTAATTTAATTGTGAAGCCTATGTCCTGTGATTCATAGCACACATTGCCAGTTACTGCAATTAGGCCATATCAACACTACTACGTTTTTGCTACTTTGAAGGGGATTCTTTTCTGAAACGACGCTAAAACGGTCGTCTGGACGGAGATGATTTTGGTTTTAAAACGCCGTTCTTTTGGGACTACGTCAAAGCTAATTTAATCAATTATTGTCAAACAACTTAGTAGAATAAGAAATAAACGCTAGTATAGAGAGGAGGTTTTGCCCAACAGCAGACATGTATTGTAATGTTGACATGTTATTAGAACGATCCGACAACCCTATGTTTGAAATAATAAGTTAGAGCAAATGTAATGAGTTGGCTTTTGGAGCAGAAAATTTGAGAATACTTTAGAGTGCAGGCATTACGCATCTTTCAGCGTGTTGGAGTCAGAAGGGCAATGGCAAAGTCTGCTGGAATTTCTTCACCTCGGCTGAATCTGACGGACTCAAATCAAAGTGTCTACATGACAGTAGAGAGGCTCGCCGGAGCTTCTCTTCCTGTAGGCCGTGACTCTTTCAACCTGTAACTCCAGTCTACTGGCAGCTGCGCGCCCGCATGGAGCCGCCTCCGTGAGACATCCACTGCCTGCATCCATCAGAAGGACAGACAGACAGGGGTTGAGGATGCGCTCCAGGGTGAAGGGGCACACAGCCGGTTAGGTTTCACACTCACATATTAATCAGAAGAGATATAGAGGATCCCAAACAGGGACTGAGATACCCACTGTGACTTGAACGATACTATTATTTTGAAAGGATGAGTCTGGATGAGGCACGCATAGCGTGTTACTACCATCCTACCAACTTTCCTCATTGACTCCATGACTTTGGCTTTGGTTTGGTTGAACGTTGTATCTTGGTTCCAAAGTCTGCAACAAAGCGCGAAACATTCGTCAGTGGGAAGAGTAATGTGACCATACCTTGAAGTATTAACAGCACCGGGATGGAGCACGTCGGATCGACTCAAAATGAACTACAGTGCCCATGTTCAGCGGGGTGAGGGAACATGTCACCCGGTAGAACAGTGTGGCTCCCTGATGTTTTTTTTCTTCTTTTTTTTAAAGGTTAATGGAGCTCAATGGCACAGAGGAGTTAGATGTATAATATATAATATAATATATAATACACAAAACTACCACTATTGTTGAACCGGCCCTGCATCTGCTGCCGGTATGCCTTTAGGGAAGTGAGATGATGAAAGAATTGGTCGCATCTATTATCATTTCACATTCATGATTTCTAAAGTAAGAGCCAAATACTTGAAGGGAAACGGGATACCTTCTCTTCTGGTGGTGACAGCTGGTCAGAGAGAGAGAGCGAGAGAGAGAGAGAGAGAGAGAGAGAGAGAGAGAGAGAAAGAGAGAGAGAGAGAGAGAGAGAGAGAGAGAGAGAGACAGCAGTGTGTGTAAGTGAGAGAGGATGCAGCTGCATCGAGGCTATATGATGATGGTAGGGGTCCAGAAGCAGATGGGGGCTTCAGGCTGCACTGCAACACGATAGCCAAGTTGAAATACCCGCATATTTCTTTAAAACAAATAAATTAATTCCCATTCCGTACCCAGGTTCTTGAACGAAAACAACGAAAGAAAATTCCAAAATCTCCAGCCCCCTATTTATCAAAAAATGGCTCATGCATCCGGACGACATTCTCTTGTCCTTTTAAAAAAAAAAAAATGCTTCCTGCACACTGTGAACACTTTAAAACTTTCGGACTGAAGTGCATAATGCCATTTGAAAAGATAAATTGTATGTTAATCCATTTATACAGATTCCATGACGAGAGGCGTCAGCTGATTACGGAGTCCGGGCTCCAGCTTTTGTCCGAAGACCGCAGGTTTGAAATGACTGAAGAACTTTGGCATCTGACCTGTAGGAAACCTAATAGTTGGAATGCCCCCCCATAAAGCATCTCTCCCTCCCCTTCTGTTTTCAGCCCTGAGGGCTTTTAGCCTCCAGCCTCATGAGGCCTCGCTCTAATGACAGCGGCAATTTTTGTGGTTGAGCGGGAACATGAAATCTACTGCAGGCTGTCTGTGAAGAGTTTCTGATTACTGAAACGTCTGAGAGACTGTTCCCTGATTACTAATATCTGCCGCTGAGTAGGAGCCTTTGGCAGAAGACAACTTGATCGAAAGTCGAAAACTTAGCTATGGACTGGATCATGCTGGATATTTTTAAGGTGAACTGTATGTTTCATTAGTTTGATTTATAGCAGATGTCAAACACAAGCAGTTTAAGAAATCTTATGAATGGACACATCCGGGGTAGCAATATGATAAGAAAGGTTCAAAATATGACACAATGGCATTGGTGAAAATTCACATTAAAATATCTTTAGAAATTGTTCAAACTGATAGCAGAGCAAAGAAATAAGTCACTACTTTGCTAACTGGCTTTGTATTCATACATCTACTGTACATGTATAATCACTGTTCTGTGAATGAAATCCAAAATTTGTACCGTTTACCAATTCGTTGTACGTGGAGAAAGACATCAAACATATAATTCATGACACTTCATAAAAACTTTAAAAAAAAATCGAAATCTTTACATAATTCAAATGAACAACAAAAACAAAATCAGCATTCCTACATTAAGCTTCAGACCATTACTTTTTGGTATCACAATAATCTATTTTCACTCAAACATAACTCCATATGGAGTTGCCGTTTTCCAGATGGCACACTCGAGGTCCAAGAGGGTGGGTAACTTATTAACACCACAAATCCAAACTTTAATCCCTTTCTCCATTTAAGCAATTTCCATAAAGTCTGTAGCCAGGATGACGACACAATGCAATGTCTCTCAAAGCTCACACATTTATGCGATTGCATCTCCAGCGCAGGTTTTGGAGCCTAAATAGGCTTAAATATGTATCACAGCCTGAAAGTGTTTGATTACTTCTACTTTTATCATGTTTGTTGTACGTGACAGCTCTGGAAAAAATGTTTAATAGCACTGACTGCACTCTAATCCAGTGTGATGTATGACATAACGCATCATCTGCATCCTTACAGTCAATGATTTACTTCATATCCATAAAGCAGGGTTTTCAGTTGGTTTGCCGCTAGGGCTGCAACTATATATATATATATTTATATATATATATATATACTGTATATATATATACAGTATATATATATATATATAAATGTAACAATCCCCGGTAAAATCCCAAGTTTAGTCCGGATTAAATAAACGAGATATAGCGTTTTAACTAGTGAGGAGTGGAAGTATGTTAGGACACAGAGTCAGGCTGGCCGTTTACCCCAGTCTTTAATGCTAAGCTAAGCTAATCACCTGCACCTTTAACGAGCATACAGTCTCATCTAACTTTCAACAAGAAATCCAATAAGCATATATCCCAAAGTGTCAAACTGTTCTTTTTAAATCAAATACTGTAACATCTTATCTTTCTCTTTAAATTTCTCACCACTGCGAGAATGTGACTCTCTCGCACAGCGGCATGTAAATCCTCCTATGTGTTACCCAAGCCTGGACATGAGTTACAGCGGCTATAATGTGGTGGCTGTTTCGCTTTTATCACTCTAATTATAGTTAAAAACATGACGCCTGCAGAAGTGCCTGCTAGAGTTTAGAGGAAAAGAAGGGGCAAGAGCAGAGGGAAACATACACTCAACATTGTGCAGCGAGGGTTTATGAAGATCCCCCCCGCCCACCGACCCCCCCTAGCATATTTTATTAGTGGTGTTTAAATGACCGGCTTGTTAAACATCAAGCGGCAAGCCGGCAGCCAGGCAGTTGTGGCCTCAGGATCCGCTGTAGTGCGACGTCGCTGGCTATTTTCACCCTCTTCGGAGCTTTATTTGACACGCTGGTGTGTGGACAGGGTTTTTTCGAGACACAATAATCATGTTTGACTGGAGTTGAAACACTCGATTCCCACCTGTGAGTGGGAGCCCGGACTCTGGTTGTCCCGGGTTACTCGGTATCTCCGTAACGTCAGACAGAGAAGAAAAGAAGAAGAAGAAAGATAGCAGGCCATGGGAAGAGAGGTTAGATAGTGTTGTATATTTCAAGCGACAGTGATGTTGGAGTGATGATGAAGGAATCTCCGCGGACACTGTTCTTGCTGTAGATAAGAGGCTTTTTCTGAAGTCTTGACGATATTAACACCTTGAGTATCAACTTGAAGACCCCAAAAGGATATTCATTCGCTCAGGGATTAGTGTGTTTAATCAGATTGCAGGCCCCATTTATTTTAATCTGAATGTGGGATGGAACGTGACTCATTGGCTTGGAGGTCATGGGAGCACATGAAAAATAAATGATCCCCGGGGATTAGGGCTGCAGTCATGGAAAGAACGGGACATTAACCGAGCTCTTTGATGACGATGACACAGACGGAACGTCGTGGAGTGGGAAAAGTCAAGTAATGGCTCTGGACGTCGATTCCATTTCAGGGTTTTGCTCAGTTTACTGCCGATAATTTCCTCTCTTTTCCTCCTTAACAGTTCATGTCTACACAGTTTTGATCTCGAAGCAAAGATGATTTATCGCTGGCTTCCATTCAGATGACTCAGCGGGATTTTGCAGTAATTCAAGTTTGGCAAATAAATATTTTCTTAAAGACTAACCAATTTAGAGCTGCAACGATTAATCATGTCATGCAAATACTTTGTTGTGTCTTTCGTCTTTTATGGTTGTAAATTGAAAATCTTTGGGCTTTAGACCAAAACAAATTATTTCACAATGGGCTGTAGGGAAATTGTAGCTGAGAAAATAGTATTATAAAATGTTTATATTATATTATATTATATTATATAGTATACTATACAAAACCTCAGGCTCTACAGACGCAAGTCCAACAACAAAAAAGTCCCAAATTTGTTATTCCAGAAAGCTAAATTGCAAAAAAAGAAAGGAGCATTACAAACAGTCAGAAGATGAATTCTGCGGTATGAAATATTCTGCACCAAATCATTTCCCATCCCCACTGACTGTCAGTCAAAACGGGAGGGAAGACGGGATATTTTTGCAAGACTTTTTTCTCCGTCTCAGCTTTCATTGTTGTTCTCCTATGATTGAATAATTTCATCCTCTCTACAGTCGGGTGTTTGTGTCAGTGCTGCTGCTTGTCGGGGTGACTCCTCTGACTGAAGACAGAAAATTGGCACCGGATCCAAATTTGAAGTTGAGTGTAAAACTTCCAAGTGTTTCTGCTGTGGATGTCAAATAAAAGTGTATCGCAGTCAGTCGTGCTGCGATGAGGTTGACTCGGTGACTAGAGGATGATGGGAGTCTGAAGATCGTTTGCCTGTGGTGACGCAGCTTCAAGATAAGAAAGCATGCCTAGAATGAAGTATTTTTAAAAAGGCAACCAGCTACTCGCAGCAGAATAAAACTGTGAAGAAGAGGGAACAAAGTCAAGGATTAAGAACCGTACGTTCACCACTATATAAAGAACTGTAAGTTCTCATACGTTTACACAGACAAGAATAGCGTGCAGTACTGTAGATAAGAATACAGTCAACAGACCACTGAAATTCACAGAAGACAACTTATCTCTGCAGTAACTCAAACAACACACTATATTTAGAAACCTTATCATCAAATCCACCTGCAACTGTCTAGATAAAACCTTGTTGTTCTGTTGGACTGATTGCCAAAGTACCGAGCAAAGCTTGTGTTCGTTTGCAGCTCATTTGTGGTCTCAGGGGTGGTCCGATCTGTTAGTCAGAGCTGTTACTGATGTAGTATCACTGTTTTCCATTGCCCGAGCCTGTAGTAACTCCAGGTTCTCTTTGATTAAAGGAAATATAGTGAACTGTCTTCACTTGAGCTGTATCTTTGGCATATGGTCGAGGGATGTTCGATGGTATTAAAATAAAGGAATAGTTTAAGGTTCTTGGCCCTAGGACCCGGACGTGCTGCGGGGAAGTGAAGAAGACTTTCGTTGTAATGTTAGTATCTCCGGGTGCCCGTTCGGAACGGCCCTATTGCTGTTGTTGGCTCCCAGTATTGCTGCATACGCCGTTGTCGGGGGTCGTGCCCATGGACGTTCAGGACGCACACCCCCTCGGAGTGCTTCGATTGCTTGGCCCTTGGTCCCGGCCGTGCCCCTGGGAAGTGAAGAAGAGTTTGGTTGTGACATTGGTATATCTTCCTTTCCGATTCGGAACTGCTCTCTTGTTTGGCTCCTGGTGTTGCTGCAGACAGTGTTATCGTTTGGTGTGGACGTTTGTTGCCCCCTGGACATTGGTTGGGCATTGCTGTTGAGAACAGTTGTCCATTTGTTGACAATAAGGAGAAGTCAATCGCTGAACTAACTTCAGACTGCTGCTAAAGGGTCAGCTCACCCAAATTACATAAAACATATCCCCATGACAAACTGTTAGTGGTGTAACGGACCATTGTCGATCCGTGATCCGTACAGATCCCCCTCCTTGTGGTTTGGCACGCATGTGAACCGCGGATTAATTACAATTACAATTACAATGACGATTGTTATCCGCCAATATTCAGTGAGATGCGATCAGGACATCGGCATTCATGCTTTTCTAGTCTCTGATCTCTGATAATGTTACATTGTAAACAACTAATCCGTGTTTAAATTAACAGAACGAGAGCTGGCAACCTAGCTCTAAGCAACTTTAAAACTACTAATGACATGATTTGCTTTAATCCATGAAAATACAACCTTTTATTTCCTTATTTGAATTGTGCGTATCATCAATGATTAACAATTAGAATCGGTATCTCAAAATTATATTTACTACTTTTTTTTCTTTTGTGCTGATCTGCTCTGTGATCTGATCCGTGATACAATCCGAACCATGAGTTTTATGATCCGTTGCACCCCTACCAACTGTAAACAGTTTCCATTGGGACTACTTATTAGGGTGCTTTCACAATCAATCAATCAATCCCTGGTGTGTTTGCCCGGTGAGAACGGTTTGTTTGACCTGGTGTGAAACCTGTCAATCGAACCCCGATGAGGACCAAACACAGTGTTGAAAAGGCTTCCAAGTGGACTCCGGTACGGCTTTTAGTAAAGTGTGTGACATAGCGATCCCACAGTAATAAACCCCGTAACAACGCTGTACGGTACAAGATGTTCACTTGTTCATCCTGTGAAAACCTGCGGACGATTTGCAGTCTAATAATAAAAAAAAAAAATGATGTTCATAATCAGTTATTTCTTTGTGAGGTGATGTCTTTGTGACACCAGAGGACCAGAGGTAAAAAGCAACACGGGATAATTTTTCCCCCTCATCAGTACCAAATGAATTGTACTGCAGCTGTGAAAGCGCCATTACATAGAAAGTGGTTACACAGAAAACTGCTGTGGGGATTACTCAGAGCAGCCAGGACATTGTTTCTGAAAATGCTCATTTTTCATGTTGTGAGCCCTACAAAAGTAATTTAATTTACTTCCACTGCATTGGGGTGGCGACAGAAATCTTAGATATTCCAAAACCAAAATGAACATTTAGGTAACATTTCTAGACATAGACATTTTAATTTGGATGAACTGACCCTTACATGTGACCTCACCTTCTCTTACTCTCTGACCTTTCAGTGATTTGACTTTTTCCCAGCAACAATGCTGTGACTTTTTCTTTCACAGGAGCATAAGCAGGCTTTCATTATCGTGTCCCGAGCTGTCCGACTGATCGATCTGCTTTTGATCCTGCTGCAACCGCCCGGCGTGGTTGTCCAGACGGCCTGGATTTATCTGGTGTGTCTAGATTAAACAGTGTACACTCCTGGCAGCATCAGAGACAAGCCGCACTCTGAGCAATTTTGAATGTAAATACAACCTGACTATGAAAATCTATCTTTGAGCTTTGGGGCTTCATCGGGTTCAAATGAGGGCAAGGAGCGCGAGTCATATGATTGACTGCACTGGGAGTCGTCCTGCAGATTGTGAAAGTCTTAGAAAGGAGCTTGAGAAAGTTGTGCAAGCCTGAAGACCTTTTTTTCTTCTTTTTTTGAATACACATTTATGCAAACAAAATGTTACAGAATGATCGGATAATTTAAACAACATGAAAAGAGAGCAAACATTTGGTCTTGAAGCAGAACAAGCTGAACAAATTTCCCTGTACTGTGATTATTTTCCATTAACCCCAGCCTGTTTTTTATGTAAGAGACAAGGGTTGAAAGAAAATACTGGCAGCACTGACACAGCGCCGAAATTAATGATTCACTGGGGAGTGGTTTGAGTCTAGAACATATTTCATGAGCCAGAAGAATGAGCGTTGAGGTTTCTGGTTTGGGGTCATCTGAAGAGTCAAGACCAAACATCCCTCATGGATACCCCCACAGGAAGTCATCGCTAAGAGTGCAATTAGGGAGAGGAAGCCCCCCAGTTTTTGCTCAGAGAATCTTCCTGACCAAAAGATAGCATTAAGCATCTCTGTCTTGGGTCAAATTAATATCTGGTTGATTCAGTTATATTAGCAGTTCAGACAAGAGTCCTGAAAGTTATGCTGAAAATGTGCACTCTATACTAGACCTCACATCACCCCTATAGCCTCTCTGTATTGGCTGCCAGAGAAGTTTGGGATTGATTTTAAGATTCTTTTAAATCACTTATTAGGCACTCAATGGCCAAGCGCCTGCCTTCATCTCCGAGCAATCCAATTAGGTCTTCCAACCATAACGGTTGGAAGGTCGGCTGAACCCCGTGGCAAATGTTTAACCAAAGGCGAATGTTCTTTATCCTCTGTCCTACCGCCCAGACTTTGTAAACAACCTCCCTCCTCACTTTACATCTGACTGTTTAAAAAAACATCTAAAAACCCACTTATTCAATTTGGCTTTTCTATCATTTTAAAAGTTTCAAGTTTTTTCTATAAATTCTATAAAATATTCAAGTTCAAGGGTTGATCTGTGTGGTAACTGGTTGCCGTTTGCTTTCTGTGTTGCGTTGCTATGCATCTTTTTAGGGCGACTCCCTCGGTTTCATCAACTAATCAGTATTTTGGTCTTAGTCAACTAAGATTTCTTCAGTCATTTAGTCATTTATTAATGCTGAATGACTTATTTCCAAGAAACTTATGAGCACATCTCTGGTAAACGCAAGATTTAAAGTGGTGCTTTTGTGTGATTTTTTTGTGTAGAAACAGATCTGGCATTTAAATCAACTGATCGATTGTTAGTCAGCTAAGAATTTCTTTGGTTTGTGGACAGACCTATACTTATTATGACCGTTTGTTCTTCGGAATTTGTGTTGTTTTTACTGTAAAGCACTTTGTTACCTGTGTTAAAAAAAGGTGCTTGATAAATATATCATATCATATAATTCATTACTTTGCCAAGTAGTTCAGCAAATACATCTTGATACATTTTTTATTATCAACATGATGAGGCAAATTTGAGAGAAACTCGAAAATCACAAAAAAAGTATATATGCTTGGCCTAAATGAAACACACTGACAGTCAAATGTTGTATTATTTGGTTGCAACATTATTAGTGATTGATGGAATAATCTAAAAGCTATCAGCTCATGTTATCAAATTACATCTATTTCCTTATGTTTCCCAGTTACATTGGAGCTGGTAACCACTATCCTGAACCAGGTCTCAAGTTTGTAACATAACTTTCCAAGTCTCTGCATGTTGCTGTCGCCTACTGTGATGACTTTTACGTGACCGCGTACTCACAAAGCTGAACGATGTGCGTTTACGTGTTGAGGAGTTTGCCGTTAGCACCAGGCGGGCTCCTGCTCCAGCTGGTTGTTTATGTTCATTCTGGAGACCAACCACCTTCGAACCGTCATCAATTCAGGCGAGAGAGACACAACCACCATGTGTGAGTAGTCTCTTACTGTAAATATTTCTTTAGCTGTCAGCTGCCCTCCCTGCCAGCGCTCACATTTTAAAAAGGTGTGGGCCCAGAAAGATTCAGACAGTGCAGGTTTACGTAGATCAGGGGGCTGCGGAAGATTACTTGTCGGGTTAAGAGCAAGCGTTCACTAAACAAAAATCTGTCTTTCTACGTGACGACTTTATGGAAGTTTGTCTGGTGAAGAAATGTGCTTTTATTTACCAAGCTCATTAATGGTGGCTTTGTCCCCGCCATTAGAGCGAGAAGAATAGCAAACAAGGCAATACCTTCACAAACAGGTGCACTCAGTAGAGTGCAGATCTCCGTCATGTGTGTCTGCAACGACCACTGCTGTATTGTGTGTTTGAATGAATGCAACCCACAATTGGCTAATCCTCAGTCTAGACACCAATGGGCTGTAATGCGTCGTAAAACACACTTCATTCAAACTCAAAAACAAGCGGTAATGAATGCGGGCAGTTGGCATTTAAGACATTTCATAGAATGCCAAAACGAAGCTGTCTGCCCGCTCGGCAGCAGCTGCGTTACGGCGATTTACTCAGCAGTGTGCGTACTTGTAGTTAAGCTAGCTGTTAGCCAAACACATCTTCCAAAACAAAAACAAAAAATGAGCCGCAGAGTAGCAGCCAAGAGGTGCGCAGCAAGTGTGTGAACTGGTAGTTTTAGTTAGCTGTTCGCCAAACACACGGCATACCATTATCCCCCACTGTGTCACTAGTAGCCCCTACCGGCCTGGTGAGTGAGGAGTCAGCAGGCAGTCAATGGCGGCATAAAACAGGCAATAAAAGGTGTTTTGAGAAAGTGTGAGTCACGGCAACCACGAGAGGTCGTTTGAGCATGCAGCCATAACCGGTCACCTACAATATTGTGCAGTTTGCTGCAGCAGAATGCGAGATTATCCGTGGACAGACACAGATGTGCACACTCGCTCACGGACGCACACAAACAATTGCGTGATCCTTTTTGCAGAAATAAAAGTACATCACGTTAAAAAAACGCTTTGGCAAGACTCTGAAGGCTGGCTTTAAAAAATATATACATCACTCCCCTTCACCCTTACAAAAGATGTGCTTAGATCATGGGGATTGAGAAACATTTAGGATGAAGTAATTTGTCGATTAATCAATTAGTCAATCACAAGACAATAAATCTGAATCTATTTTCATAATTGATTAATAATACATATATTTATTTTTTTTAACCAAAAATGGCAAAAGAATTTACTTGTTCCAGCTTCTCAAATGTGACTAAATATATTTGGGTCTTGGACAAAACACATTTTAAGGGATCACTATAGCCTCTGGGAATATGCTTTTTTATTTTACTGTTGGCAGACATTCTGTAACAACCAAAAGATTATTCGAGACAATGACCTTTAGAGTAATCAATTATCGTTAGTCGCAGCCCTAGAGACTTTACTTCACTTTAAAGTGTTCTTAATCCTTTCAAAATAGTTCAGGCGTTTGCCTCAAAGCCTCATTTACAGTAGATTGGTCAACATGTGTGGAGTATAAATGTTTTGTAGGAAGAAAAAGAGAACACTCTTCATGATTATGTGGACTTGAAGGGGGAGGATTTGCACAAAAAAAAAAGAAAAAAGAATGTACTGGACGAATATAGAACAAATACCTCCAAGATTTTCATGATTTTCTCTTAAAGCCGATCATAACAGTCTATACTTTAAGTGCACCGTCATGTTGAGGGGTCTGGAGCTGGTTTACTGTGTGGATTAAATGTACCAGCGTCCCAGAATGGGATGGGTGAGTGTCCCGCAAAAATCAAACATCTCTTGGGTGGCTTTTTATTTCACAAAAGCAAACACAAGCATGATTAATCACAGGGCAGTCACACTCTTCTTTTCTTTTGCACTATTTATATTCCCCCAAAGCATGATTATTCCAATTCAGAAAATAACAAGTGACCATAACATATAAGTTAGGTTTAGAAATGGATTTTTTTTTTCACAATAAATAATTAGTTGCTATGGCTGCTGAAGGGGAAAATATGATGTTGCTCCATTGGAATGTCTCCTGCATGTCCTGCCAAATCTGAGCTGGAAACACTTAGTAGGGAACCTGTGTGTACTAGGAACCGCTAATAATTTGCTTAAGGGAACCCACATCTGGTCGGATGGCTGAGGCAGAGGTTAAGAGCGTCAAAACTGGGCCAACGCTCCCTTACCAGTTGTGGGCTGAGAATAGGGCCTAGTGTTAAAAAGAAATCTTAAATACAGGAAATAGGCCTGTTATCATAATATAGCCATTTGCCTTGGCTGGCAACCAGACTAAAATTGCTCCGTGTTTACTATTTTCGAGTGGGGCCAAAAGTTTACGGACAGATAAATCACAAACCCCTGGCTGAGCAACTGCAGTCGCTGAGCTGTTTGTTTTTAGTAGTCGAGGCCAAAAAGCAGAGCAAATACAAGGAACAAGTGTGAAAAAAGGCAAGTTTGTTTACACAGCGATCAGCTTTGTTTGAGGGCTTAGACATAATCCGAAGAGTTCCGCCCTCTGAGCTACCGAACGAGCGCTTGAACGCTTCACAACTTCTTGAAGCAGCTGCTTTTGGAAACAGAAGCAAACACAGAAGTGAGAGTGTGTTCAGAAGTTACAAACTGGCTGGAACAAAACCCAAAACAAAACAATTAAACAAAATAAAGGGAGATGTTTCTTAAGCTTGTGGCGGCTGTTTCTGCTGGTGAAGAAGACGAGAGGGAAAGAACAGAGGATGAAGTGAGACGGAATCTTTTGGCAACGCATTTGCGTTTCAGCATCATGGATGAAAGTCAGTGTGAATTCTGGCCTGAAGGGTCTCACCTGTGTGCTCCAAACACTGTTGAACTCAGCTGACGGAGCATTGCTTCCACACGCATAGCCTTCAGTTATTTTAAAGAGTCACTTCACCCACCAGGTCTGAGCCAAAGTCCACTCATTGCATCATTTTAAAAAAGATCAAGATCATTCAGGATGACACCACGGTCATGTCTATTTTCCACCCATATGTCGAAATGCTTGAGGCAGTGTTGACAAACATGACAGCTACGTTAGCTTGGATTAGAGCATTATGGCATGGCGGCACTGAATTTGATGAATTTACTGTGTATCATAGCACAAATGAGTATGAGTATTTACTGTGTATCATAGCACAAGAATTAAACTCCGCAGTCCCTCCGCCTCACTCCCCGCCCCCGGGAGACTACTTCTCTGGAAGGTAGACAGGGCGCTAGCTCTGGAGACAGACTCTCATGGCTAACTCAAATTCAGCCAGTGCAAACCCTAGCGCCTCCGTCTCTTGAGCGGCTGCTCTTCTCCCGGCTGTGGTCTCCAAGCGGCGGGGAGACCCAGCGCCTGCCGTCGACCACCAGCCCCTCATTTTCTGTAACCTGTGTAACGTTAGCATAAAAACATGGTGGAGTTAAGCTAGCTAACTAACCAGCTGCTAAATGAGCAAAATTAAACAACTTGTTGCTTAATCCACACACCCTTGTCACAGCGTCGGAAAGTACATTGCTATCTCCAGATAATCAGTCATTAACACTGATTCACCAGATGTTTAAATGTGCTGAGGTCATTCTTTTATTTTATGACGTAGATTAGTTCCAAACGGTAGACTCTATCTCAAGATTTAAATTTAAAATATTAGATGACGTTTTGAGCCATTTTTAACCATGAAATGCTGACTTTAGAAATAAATTTGGTAAGACATGTTAATTATAACGCCAGCATTGATGGGTTTCATCACAGTACAGCCATATCATTTAGTTTAAAGTTGAAAAATACGTGTAAGGGGGCAGTTACTCTTTAGGTAAGAAATAACTCACTGCCCAACGTGAAAACAACTTCTCAAATCTCCTCTGAAAGACCTTTTCAGACGACGGCAGCAGGACCCGGTGACCAGGAACAAGTCTCAAACCAGTGCAGTGTTTTTTGGCAGCGCGCCCTGCCCCGCGTGTTATGGTTCCTGCGTCAGGGTGTTTTTTTCCATCAGAAACAGGGTGAACCACATCCATATGAATTGCCGCATATTTGAGGTTATTAAGAGGAGGCCTATGCTGGCACGCTGATCCCCAGTTCTGTGTATGATAAAGTTTTAGGACCCCGGGACAGCGCGGCACCCTTGTTACTGCAGCAGACCCGCTGAGAGAGGCCTGAAGTAGAAAGAAAAGACCAGCTGGAAACACTTTAAACCAAAGCTAGGATATTAAGTTTTTCCCAAAACAAAGCAAAGGTCTTTTCACTTCTAGCACGTATACATCTGCTTTTTCTTTTTTTTTTTGCTCTTCGTTAATGTGAGTAGCGATTGTTACACCTGGTTTGTTTGGTGTTTTGCCTGCCAAAGAAAAGTCATTTTTAGGAAGTTCCTCAGAAGTTTTAAGGTAAGAAGGTTGGGAGAGTCAGAGTCCCATGGCTTTTTTTTTTTTACACCCGGTTTGGATTTTTCTATAAGTGTAAGTGAGACTTTCTACCTTTTGAAAAAAGAAATATCAACACAATCTTCTACTAACGTATAAAAATATAGTTTCGTTACAAAAAAAAAGAATGCAAACTTGCTCAAACCAAAACACCAGTTTCTTATGGTGGCTCATGCAAGCTAATCTTGAAAATTTCAGATAGATATTACTTTGTAACTGACATTACGGAGTCAGTTTTAGCACGTCACAGACAAGCATTTAATTTGTTTCACCACAAAACTCAACCAAGAAGCAAACACACTGTACCTCCTGGAGACACATGTACCGTGTTTCCTGCCTGTAATCTCATTGCATAGAATTATAATATATTTAAAGCAGCTATAATACACTTGTATGTGACAGCTTGTATAGTGACTAACCAGCAGATAATCATTACCCAACTCTGCAATTCCCTGCAACTCTACGAAGTTTTTTTTAGCATCTGTTTGCTCATTGTTTTTCTTTTTCTGGCCCACAACTTTAGTGTTTCTCATACCGCTCAGTGTTTTTTGGCACAGGCAGCGGGTTTGATAAACCTGTATATTACCTGCTAAAGTCAGCCACTTGCTGGTGAACAAAAAGGATAACGTTGCAGCTTAAGAGCCAGATATTTCCCTCAGGAGTTGGTGGAGACCAAAAATAGAGTTAAAAGGAGAGTGATTATAGGACTTACATTCATCGGGTGGACATAAGCATGCTTTCAAATGAAAGCTAATGTTTCTCCGGGGTGTTTTTTTGGGATGTGTGAATAGGTTGTTCACTAACAAGTTCCCCACCTGAACTTAAATAGTGACTATGAAGTCAATGATGTGACCAAAGCTTGTTTCTGTTCCTAGTTCAGTTATTGCAGGTTTAAAGCAACTAACTGGGGAAAATGAATATGCTGTAACTTTAATTTGGGGCCACAACAAGCCATACGCTTGTTAAGCATGAATTGCATAATCTCACTTCACTGCACTACAGAAGAGCACTTACCATTGAATGTGTTGTAACTCTGTTATGTTGTTCACATGACATCTATTGCACTTCTGTTCATCCTGGGAGAAGGATCCCTCCTCTGTTGCTCTCCCTAAGGTAAAAGTGAAACCAATGGCTTGAACTTCTTTCTAATGGCCATCAGGGGTCGACACCTCTGGCTGTATAGAAGTCCATGAGAAAATTACCCTACCTAAGTAAACATTGTTTATGGTCTCAATCGCTAGTTTCAAGTCTTCTTCAATACAGCATGATGTTCATTTAGTAAATGATGGTCCATTTAGAGTAAAATAGACCATAAAGCAGGGTATGGTTTAGGGCGGGGCTACCTTGTGATTGACAGGTCGCTACCACAACAAAGTTTGTCCACGTTTTTGTCTTAGAAATGTAACCCTTTCAGGTTTGTTTTCCGTTTATTGCAACATTTTGGTCGCCCAAAAATGTCTTATTCAGAGTTCGGTTGTGCTTAGCTCCACCTCCTGTGTCACTTCTGGTTGCAAAAACTAAGATGGCAACGGCGAAAACGACAAACTCAAGGGTTCAGTTCAGTCTATAGGGCTGATAGCCAATCTCAAGTTGTTCACGTGTGATTTGAAAATTTTTATCACACATTTGACGAGAACTACACATAAATGCAACGTAAAACTTCAAGCAGAATATGACAAAGAGGGAACATAAAAGAAAAAGTTGGTATTGTATGCAATGTTTTATGTTCCTATCAATTACACCAGCAGTGCACTGTGTAGACAACTCCAGAGGGATATAATTAATGTCTCAGACCAACAAAAAACAGATGTAATTCTGTTCATAAAGAGGCCAACATGCAGCATGTTGTACTGTGAAACTATTTGCTTCAGGCACTGCTACGTGCTTATTTCTTTTAACGAGGAGCTCTAGCCTCATGTTACTCTCATATTTAAAGCAGTGAAACACAAAGAGAAGAAAACTAGTCCAGCCATGAAGAAAGGGGATATTTACTATAACACTGGGACACTACAGGTATGATGGGAAAAGACCTGATCCGCGACGTCATTTTGCTGCTTTTGGAGCTTTCTCAGGAAAAACAAATGAACATGCCCGGCTAGTAGTGACACATATCATATCCCAGACAGCCGAGGGTTTCATTTGAACACCATGAAAAGAGCTCTTTGTGAAAACAGAAGAACCGACAAGTGACAGCACAAACTGCGTCTCATGGAGGCAGGAGTTTCTTTTCTGAGTCTTGTTTAGTAGTTTATCTAACAAAGTAAGAGTGATGTTGCATTTTGTTCGGATCTCCATAATACCCGACTGTATACTAAAAGGAAGTACAGTATTATAGTAAAGTAAAGGATATAAAGTACGGTGCTATTTAGGCGTTATAAAGTAAAGTGATGGGAAAAAGGTTGCACTGTTTTAAGATTTTAAGATTAATATTTGATGTTGCATGCCTCTTAAAAAACTTTACCGGATGTATTTTGTCAGATTTCGCTTGGTTTTAGCGTTGTGCTCGACAAAAGAAATTATTGTGACATTCATGCAATTTTATTGACTTGATTAAGATTACTGTAACAGTGTCCCCCCATTATGTTGATAAAATAATCAATCAAGACATATGAGCTGAACTACCTCACTTGGTTTCAGACATTACTTGTGTCTTTCCAAACATAATAAGGGTTGATACATCAAGTCTGCTCTGCCTGTTCCAAACACACAAAAAATGACCATCGACATCAGCAAGGGTGCATGAGCAGCCCTCCAGCTCTCTGTTTTTGGTCACTCTGACTAACTCGATGACTCACTCTTTAATAGGGAAATGCAACAGGTCTATCAGGCAATTATTTCTAATGGGGGAAAAAAAAAAATCATGAATCACTGGAACAGTAGTTTCTGTGAAGTCATTACATGCGAGGAGACGGTTTTATGTGGGACAAATCATGGAAACATCATCATTATGGATTACATTTGTGTTAACGCTACTTTATGCTCGAGGTAGTTTTTTTTATGTTTGATGTTTACAGTTACTACATTCTGTAGAAATTTAAGAGCTATAAAAGCATATCTTTTTTTTAATGCTACAAATGGTTCCACTGTTATTGCAACAAAGTGTTATGTTGTTTTCAGGGTGAAACAGGTACTAGTCTGTGTGAGACTGTCTGCAGGCCTATCTTAACCATCTGAGGGAACCTAAAGCAGGGGGCTGTACCCAAAATCTACAGACTCTTGTCGGAGTTCATTTCCCCCTCAAACCTCCTCCTCGCAATGAATTCCAGATGTTTTGCAGACGAAAGTGAATTTGAAGGAGTGGAGGGGTGCTGGCATTTGGGGGGGCGGGGAGGGGAGTTCTTTTTTTTTCTGCCCGGTATGTATAATGTATGTATGTAACCTACATAAAAAGCAGTAAAGGCCCCTTACACATGGCGGGACTCCAAGGTCGCGTAGAGACATTAAACAAGTGGTGTGACTCACAAAACCAGCTCAACAACTCAGATGTATAATAAATGGAAAGCAAGTCCACACACAGGGTGCAGTTGCCAACTCGTTTCAAGTAAGAGCCGGCACAGAAACCATTCCAAGTCTAATGAAGTCCTGACTTGCACATCTTTGGCCCACGGAAACTCTACAATTCTGTGAACCCTCAAATTCAAATAGTAGGTCGGGCAAACGAGCAGAGGAGGTGTTTCCCATCGAGTGACTGTGTGTGGTCCGCCTCGCTGGAATAACCTGCGACTGCAGAGAAATATTCTGTTCTTCGTGTTTTAATAAATATCAAATCCGTCTCGCCGGAGGGCAGGATGAAAAGAAGCCCCGACCTAGCGTTTCCCCTTGGCTCGCAATAAAGTGGCGGCCCCCATGCGAGCTTCTCAGACGAGGGGGGGAATCAAAACGAGAAAAAAAATGCATGAAATGCAATTATTACCCCTGCAGTTTCTCAATTGTCTATATTTCTAAAAGCAGAGGCGAGATGTTTCCACTCCTGCAGCTGAGCTGGGAGCGGGGACTTGAACGCGACAAACTTTTAAATATTTCGTCAGCATGTTTTCGCTTTCATCTCTCTGTGGTTGTTTTTTTCTTTTTTTTTTTCAAATATGACCGAGGCTGACGGGGGAAGTTTTCCCGACCCCCCCACATCAGATCCATTAAGGCGTCCCTCAAACTGCTCTGAGCACCGCCGTCATCCAAACCAGGCCCGACTCTCAGCTGCGGATCATGGTTTTTCGCCGCTCACCACCCTCTCGCCTGACTCACTCAACCGAAGACTGCCGACTCATTGTTTGCTTTCCTTCCTGGTAGCGGCACACGTCGGCTACCGCATGCGACATTGGCAGCAGATGTGGCGGCGGCAGGGGGAGGCAGAGAAAATAAACCCAGGCGGCGATAATGCCGTCCGCGGAGTCTAAATATTGACTTTGTCGAACCTGTAATCAGATTCGCACACATGACAGAATAGAAATAAACAGCGATGGTTTGCCTCGTGTTGCCTCCGCCGACACTCCCACCACAACACAGGGGGGGAAACCATAGGCCTGAGGCTCTCGGCTCAGCCGATCTGGTAATGAGAACTTGCCTGTGACGCCAAGGGGTGGGAATAAGGAAATAGGAGACATATTGTGGTGTATAATTACTTGTGCGACAGTCCTACCAGCTCTAAAATCAAGCTTTGGAGTGGGCTCCCCCTGGGACTCCTGAAGTTCTTCTCAAAATAGAATTTAAATTTAAAAACATAACTGAAGATTTCTAGCAAAAAGCCGACTCCACAATGAAGTGACTACGGTTAACTGGGGTCTATGTTCATATGTCTATGCTTTCACATTGGATTCAGTGGCGTTCGGGCCCACTCTTTCTGCATTTGACTGAAACTAACGTAGCCTGTTTAAGAGATAACCTTTCCCCACATCTGTTTATAAGATCAATGTTAATCCAAGCATCTGTTTATCTGCCAGAGTCACGGCTGCTGGCTCATCTTCTACGGGGGCAGAAAACATTTAAGCCTGCGTTTCTCTGAGCCCTATAAATTAAGTCTCCAAATATAAAGACCTTCATGTGGCTGGAATCTGGAGATTAGACAATGGTCGTAAATCAGGCACATCTGGGGTGCAATAAATCTGTCGCTCTATCTTCGGGCTCATCCCCGCTCGCGGTGCAGATAGAGGGACCCGCTTTGAGGGGATTATCTCACGCGGCTGTCGTATTGTTCATCCATGAAAAGCACTTTTTTTCTCCGTGGATCAGCGTGTGCTTTGGAATCAAATTGTCCATGAATTTCATTACTTAAGATACTTACATTTGTTTCCAAGGATTATTTTGGCTCACGACAAGAGTTTTTTTTTTCCTTTCCACTGATCTGCAAAATAAAAGAGGCTCAATTGATATAGTAGTGACTCATACTGCTTCGTAGTTTGAATTGAAAACTTCTAGCAATATCTTCTCACGTGTTATTTCCCATGGTTATATTACAAAATGTTCTTGAGTGTGAATGCCCCACCTGTCGTACCTGCGGGAACTAGTTATCCTACCAATTGTTTGTGCCTGGAAATGATGTTGGGCAGTATTTTTAAACATGCAAAATTAAATGTTTGTGCATTTTATAAGATAGCAGTCATTTCTCTGGACACGCACAACCACTCCTTTCTTTACCTGTTGAAATATGTCATTGCAATTTTCTTTGCCGATTTCAGTTTTTTTAAAGTCTGACCAACCAATTACCTATATTTGACAGTAAAGCTGCAGACTAACTTTATTCACCACCGTCCTGAAAGAAATATTTCTATCCATCCCAGTGTGAATTGTCAAAAATTGTAAATGTTCAACTTTTCCTTTGTTATTGTCATCTATATTTACACAAAAAGCCCACAATTCAAATGACTTGGAAATAAATGATTGTATTTCATTCAAACACTGATTCAAATAAAATCTTGGCATTAGAAGTTCTAACTAAGTAGTATGACCAGCTTGGAGGTAGTGTTAAGAAGTTAAACATCTACAGTATCGTGCAGTGAAAACATCTCCTAAATCTATTCAAGTTTCTACTACTAGCGTTATGATTTATCTTGGCGCAATACTCATCTTTACCGAGTGGAGCTTGAAATTGCCATAACGCAAGTCAATGTAACCTCCGTTACCGTTAGCGGTTAGCTCCGTGCTGTCGGCAGACGAGCCGGTCACTGCTATTACTCTGAACAGCATGCATGGGAATGAATTACACTCTGATAAGTCAGTTGCTCCAAATGTGTCACGGTTTATTTTCGACTTTTTGTCTTCTTAACTCATGTGTGTGTGTGTGTGTGTGTGTGTGTGTGTGTGTGTGTGTGTGTGTGTGTGTGTGTGTGTGTGTGTGTGTGTGTGTGTGTGGCTGTGACGTAGCGGTCATTGACGCTGTGTGTGCCCATGTAAACTATCATGCAGCAGCGGCACACGTGAGTAAATTTGATCGCTAAAAAAATCGTAACTATGAAACTGATCATGGCCGATCAGCTGAAAACCAGCTGGTGTGTATTGGCAGCCAATCGGTTGGTGAATCTTTAATTATTATGCAATAATGTGTTTTCACGTCCTTTTCAGTAGATTAACATATACTATAATACACATTATTATATTGTAATGTTGTTGAAGAAAAGCAAAGCTTTGATTGACCTATAGTCAGGTCTACTGTATGTTTGAGTTTCATGCATAATTATTATTTCTCTCCATGGCTCCCTGGCTTATTTGCACCAGATGTTTGGGAATTGATTCCGTCTTATACACCAGCAAACCATCTGTTATTCATTCGCTCTTCATTTGTTTTGTTTTCTATGAATTTAACACACTCAAAGTGAATGTTCAGAATGTCTTATCACTTGCCAGTGGACCAAACTAATGAGGGACGTGAAAGCTCTCTGCCGAGCTTTACGTTTTGGAGCACTAAAAGCCTCCAACCACATACTTTTGTAGCCTATGTATATATGTATCTGGAGTCATCAATCTGAAGTACTGTAAGAGGATAAATTGACGTTGAAGTCAACAAAAAAATTTTGCCCCCCATAAAAAAGCTTTTGTTAGACCACGTCAAACTGGTGCAGACTTTTTCCAACCCACGTAAAACTGTAGGGGTTTTACACAAGTTCAATACTTCCCTTTTATTCCAACCTTCTCACAAGCACTGGAGTGTACCAGAAGCAGTCCCTTCCAGTGGATTCGAGCATCAACAACTCTGACTGCATTGAAAGAAGACATGGCGTCCACTGTGATGTTTTAAGAATGTTTCAATGTCTCTGCAAGTGGATTTGGATTCTGTGCCGACATGAGCTGAAGCTATTGGTTTCCTGGAAGGTAAAGTAAGGAAAAAATATTCAATCCAAGTGATCCGATCACAAATGGACAGCTCTGAGTACGGGTGTGAATGCACCTGAGACGCATTGAGATCCGTTTGCTCGTACCTGGGGATTGGTTATCGTTATGATTTTATCGATACTAGTACTCTTATAATCGATCTCCTTATGAGATCACTAACGTTAGCTCCAGAGGACGAGGATGGACGGCTGCTCCACAAACAGGAGAAAACTGATAATTTGTGCAGATTAATGTTCTGTTTGTTGGTCACATGCTGCTGTTTCCTCTCTTACCCGTGAGGGTTTTATTGAGTTTGTGACAACGAGAGTTCTCAGTAAAATGTAGCCTCACTTTGGATCTTTGTCTTCTCTCTGACATGATGTGAGTCTCACGCTGTACTGAGCCGGAATCGCTGCGTCTCAGTAAAGCACAACTTAAGGTTTACAACGTTGTTATTTTCGGCAGATATCACTACGTAACTTCTAAAGTACCGTTAGCAGTTCCGAACCTTATCGGTACTCTGGGTTTTTAATAATTTAGAACCAGTTCCACTTTAGAACCGGATTTCGGGGGGCATCCCTACCTTGGAATAGATTTCGGAGGTGGGGTGGGCATGCGCATATGGCCACTTTCGATTAGCAGTGTGTCCGCTAATGTGTCCTGGGCCACATTGAATGTTCACGGATACAATGTTTTTGTGTTTTTAGTTGAGCTGGACCAGAGAAATGATGCAGTGCATTTAATGTGGAGTGAGCACTGCGTCTGGCTACTTAAAAAAAAACACCCTTTTAAAAGGTAAATTGTTTGTCAAAATATCAATGTCATATTTGGCCTTGTGTGTTTTCCGATTGATTTGACGTGCAACACTGACACCACGCTGCTAGAGAGCCAGGCCGTACTGCTGGGCCCACTGGAGGAAAGGGGAGGGACGGGAGAACCGGAACCAGGACTGAGCGCAGCGGACTGTCTGACCGCTGCCGAAGTAAAATTTGAGGTTTTTGAAAGGAAATCTGGAAATCTTGGAAACACTACCGCTTTTGTCCACAGGGACCGCCAAAATCAACTCAAAATAAAAGTTCCTTGTCGCAACTTTAACATTATAGGCACAGGAAAGGATTAAAACAACCACCACGTTTCCTCCACTTTTGGACATTGTTAGCTTGTTAAATGTTTTCTTGATCAAAATATTGTAATTTTTTGCCTTGACATGTCCAGAATATTTGGATATGAATATTTACAATAAGTGAATAGACTGGCTAGACTAGGGTATAACTTAGTGGTTACAGTAAAAAAAAGTAATGTTGAAATAGATTTTTTAATACTGATACTTTTGCAGCATAGGCAAGGCAATAATACAACAGAAAAGATGGCTGCCACATGGTTCCGTTTGTGTGTGGGAATGTGTTTTGACATTTCCTCTGCATTGTTAAGATCTAAATGAACTCTCCAAATGGTGCCTTTTATTTCAGTAGGAGGCTGTAATTGTCGGATGCCTGGATAAACTGTCAGCTTAGACCAATTTCTTCCACAGCCATCTGGACCATTCACCATTTGGCCCATTAGTCCCCCCCACCCCTCCCACCCCCCCTCAATGCCTGCACATTTTTGGCCTCCCTACACAGGAGAGGAGATAGCGGCTCAGATGACGCCAAAGGTAATCACGGGAACTCCAATGAGCCCCTGCCATTGGTGCGCGGACCAGACTGATAAGTTGGAGGTCGAGGAGGAGATTTTTTTTATTCCGGGGCCGGTTTAATTGCTGCTGATTGCCCGGGCAGATTGGTGGATCGTTGGCTAATCAAGATGGCAGCAAATTGATTTAAACCCCGGCCAGTCCTTTGAATGGGCGCCTGTTTCCTCCGAGCTCAACGAACTATCGTGGAAAATAATCAGCACTTGGGAAAGAAACACCATTGTTTCGTGAGAAAAGATGTGTCGTGTTCGTACACGTGTATCTTTATTGGTCTGTTTTGTGTTCATTTAAAAAGTCACATATTTGATCTAACACCACAAGAAAATAATAAGGCAACCGAAATTGTTCAAGTATCCTACTTTACATATTTGGTAGTTCATTTTAAGTGTTATAAACTAGGTCTTAATTGAATTATTGCAAGGAAATTAGACACACTGGTGACTCCTTGATTAGCTTATAGTTATTAAAATGTAATCCTACAGCTTTCAGAACTAAATGCCACAGAGGAGTATGAATGCAAACCTCTTTTTCCAGGATATGAAATCCTTCTCCTGAACAAAAGCAGTCATGAGAACAAGTTTCGTGAACGTCACCGAGTTTGGAAAATAATTCATCCTTCTAATCTCTCTGGAACAAACGCAAGTCGCCAGGGATCACTCTCAAGTTTGATGACGTGGTCCATAAGGGCCTTGTTGTTGTGTGTGTGTGTGTGTGTGTGTGTGTGTGTGTGTGTGTGTGCGTTAAATTGATGGCCTCGCAAAGAAACTGCTGTCACATGGAAATAGAAATATATGGTGGTCACTGGAGAGCAGAGGTTGAATAATCTCTTTGCGAATAAACGTCTATTTAACTAATCACATTCATGTGTGTCAAGATATCCTTTTTACAAGGAAAATAAATACATTATATGAAGAAATAAAGATGTGCAAGTATAATTCAAAAGGAGTCTTAAGCAAACTTTCAATCAATAATCCAAAAGAACACATTTCATTTAAGTAACAAGATGGATGCCAGACACTTCAGGGAAACAAGAGTCAATAAGAGAAGAAAGAACTGTAATATCAAAATATCTGTGTAAATTGAGTAATATGTAATATGTATTTTCTTTTTTGTTCTGTTCAAAAGATGATGATGAGAGGGCGAAGCGGTGGACTCAGCATCAGTTCCTGGAACAGATCTGATCCCCAGAAAATCCCCCTTGGAGGATGTCATGTGTGTCCTCTCTACATGTTTCATCTCATTTCATTAATTTTCTTATGGAGCTTTGCTCAAATGAAACTCCTCAGATGGATCTGGCAGAGCAAATAATGTGGAATAGTGAATGTTTACTACTGCAGTCAGCAACCGTAACTTTCAAACTCAATAATCGGCCGAATCCACTGTTACCTTCTAATTACAGCTAGTGAAATATAGAAACCCATATGCCTAGTATTATGGTACGTGTTCTATCAGCTTATCTAAGCAACAGCAACTCATTTAATCTATTTGAATGACAAATTGATCAAAACGGAAAAAAATATTTATTAACAAAATGTGAGAACCCTTATCCATTTTTGTAATTAAAATTGCAATAGTGTGTTTCTGTTTTTTTTTGTGTGTTTTGTTTGTGTCATCTTATCACCCCATTGTCACTATCGGGCAGAAACCTTGCATACCATTACTTTTCAGGAAATAAAAAACAAAAACACTGCATTCAGAGCTATCATTGTATCTTTATATACGGTCAGATACTTGCATGTGTCATTAGACTATTCATATTTTACCAAAGTCGACCTCAAATGTAGAAAATAGTTTTTTTTATAAATGGACAGTGCAGCTCCTCATCTTGGATGCAGGCTTTAACTTTGAGAGGACACAAAGGGCCTATTGTCCCTCTTGCTGACCTGCACACCTTACTGTAGGGCAAAGGGATCTCTGTTACTGAGAGAAGAGGGATGGGGGAGTGGAGACAGAGCGGTGACCCTCTGAAAATTACATTTAAACAGATTTGAGCTTCAACCGCTGTTGTTTTTTTATAGCTGCACTCCAGCTTGAGTCAACACTTGTGGTGATTTTTTTGTGGATTTCTTTTACCCTTCAATTTTGCGATGAAACCACACAGAATAAATTCAATAACGCATCAAGCTGAGATTTGTCTCGGATGCATTTAAATCCGGCCTTATTTCCATTTTGGGGAAGGGCTGTTAGAGATACAATCACGTCAGAGACAGGGGGGACAGCAAACTGTTGTTTATTCTTTAGTTTTCTCCAGGGCAACGAGAAAAAATGCCAACAAGGTTTCCATTGTGAAAGAACAGACGCCCTTTGTGTGCCCTGCCACTGAGTTCTGTGTTTCCATAGCCCTGTGCTCTCCACCCTCTAAATCATATAATATTCCTGAATTACAATGACATGTGCAGGATAGGGTTTCCCCTCTCTCAGACGTTTCTGTCAGAGCGTCTTAAAGTTTTGTCTTGGCCAGGAAATCTGAGCCCCGCTCCACAGGCAGCTCAACACACCGACTGAAGACAACGGTCTTCAGTAATTTATTAGTTTAAAGGGGTCTGGTGTAAAAGCCATGAAAAGTTCAAGTCTGATGGAAGTTGAAGCAGTTGATTTTGGCATATTTTTGGTGGCGACAGCATCCAACATGGATTTAATCAGTCAACATAATTAATAAGATCGTTCCAATACCCATAACACCATGCTATTCAGCATGCCTGGAAAATATTTAGTGTGTCACAAAATACATAGCATGTCAAATGCAGTCTTCAAAAAATACCAGGATGTCCTACTGCATCCGGTCGTATTTTGCTGTATGCAAGACAGCATGCTGCGGATGTATGAGCAAGAGGGTCAAAGTTCAAGGTGCAATGTTGTGACAAAATAGTATGTCCCAATTGAATGCACACTGTGTGCACCTGTACGTACTTTGTAAGGGCAGCAGCAGTATGTACTAAAAGTAATTAGAACACGTATTGGATTTTGTAAGAGTCTACAGCCATGCTAGCAGCTCTGTGAGGCTAGACTATAAGCTAAATGCTATCGCCAGCATGCTAACATGCTCGCAATGACAACGCTAACATGCGGAAGTTTAGCAACTATAGGGTTTACCATGTTTGCCATCTTAGTTTGGCGTGTAGACATGCTAACATTTGCTAATTAGCATGAGCTGGACCCCACAAATGTCTGTGACAAGTTTCCTGACAAGCTATCCAATAGTTGTCCAGATATTTCAGTCAGCCGGCTGGCGGACATTCATTTCTTGAGGCATGCCACTAGCAGGCTAAAAAAGAGAGTAAGAATGAATGTCTACAAGTTATGAGTTGCAAGGGCACTGTATATTTACACATGTAAGTGTCATCATGAGCATGCTAGCGTTTACAATGTTCCCCATCTCTATTTAGCTCATCAGCATGCTAACACCAGCTAATTGGCACGAAACAGAAAGAGCAGCTGAGGCTGATGGGAATGTAATTAGCTTTGAAAGGCATTTGGTCGTAAACCCAAGCAGTACTGAAATTAAAGTGTTGACCTGATAATGGCGCCACATGGAAAAACGTGGGTTTCATCCAAGTTGTTCCATTGTCTCTTCTGGAGGTGGAAATGTCAATACGTCAAATAGTGGAGACATTCAAAACCACAATTGTCCACCTCATGATGGCCCTAGAGGAAAAGTCAGGGGCTTGCCAAAGTAAGATTAATCATTTGGGCTCCATGAGTGCCAATTTTCATGACAACCCATCCAATAGTTGTCCAGATATTTCTGTCAACCAGTGGGCAGACATTCATCCCTTGAGGCATACTACTATTATGGCTCAAACTGGGAGTAAGAATGAATGTCTACATTTTACGAGTTGCAAGAGTGCTATATATATCTGGGAAACGCATGTGCACATGTAAGTGTGTGCTTCTCGCTTCGACCTGTGAATAGGTTATAGGATATGTTAATATCTAATATATAGCAGGAATATCATCCGTTGCAACTTCCCCCGTACTTCTGCTTTCTCCCTCCTTCACCCTCCATGCGGCTCTCCCTCCATGCCCTCCCCTCCTCTTCTCTTATTGGCTGCCAGAGACATGTCTGTGGTTCTGTGGGATCCTCCCATGTAAACAAGCGTGTATCACCGCCAGCAGACTGCCAAAACCCCTCAATTTGTCACTTCCCCCGGGTCCGTTAGTGTTTTGCGGCTTGCAAGGTGCTAGCAAAGGTACTTCAAGAGGGGGAAACCTCAAGGCAGAGTGAGGCCCAGAGATGGAGGAGATGTGGTCGGCGGCTTGCGCTGTTTTGTAGGTGTGCTGAAAGTACAAACCACCAAACAGCCTCCAAAAGAAGCCAATACAACCATCATCTGTTTACACTTCAGACTATTTTCTATTTTTTTTAGCTTGACAGATGTTACTTCTTAGCGAATTAGACCGTCAGGTTGTCATATTACTCCCGGCGCAGTTTGCTGTGGAACCGATGGTCACTGGCAGGCTCTGCACAACCAGAACTTGGCATCTTCCCGGTCTGAACCACAAACCCACCATTCACTCGCAGCATATGGCTGGGGATGGTTGATATGCAAAATACGGAAGTTAAACAGTCTTGTTTTAGCACTTTGTATGCTTCAGCTCAAAATTCAGGGTGTCAAGAGTTGAACATAAAAAAAGTGTCAGAGAAATCACAGAATATCACTACACGGTCCTGGAGTTCATTTCAAAAAGGTCCCTTTCAAAACACGTTTATTTCAGAAGTGTCAAAACTCACTTCAGTTATTATTCAGATACTTTTTTGACAATTGAGGTCTCATGAGCCCAAACTTTGAGAAGGAAGAAAGAAAGGAAATTATATTCTACATGTCATGACTAAAAAAAGGTCTATCAATTTGATTGTCAGAAAATGCATCTGCAACACTTTAAAAGGCAAAAAAATAGCCCAAATTCCCTGCTTTCAATTTTAAAATGTTAATATTTAATATATATAAACTGAATATCTTTTGTTTTTTGGACTGTTGTTGTCTGTTGTTGCGATGGGCTTCTCTTTTTTTTGTTGTATTAATAATTTACAGACTAAACAATGAATCTCTTAATCAAGAAAAGCATCTGTAAATTGATTTGCAACTCTAGTCATGACATTATACAGGTATTTGCAATAGTTTGTCAGATATCTTGAGGATCTCGTGTGGGTATGATGATACTTCAGGTTTCACATGTACAAGGGATGCCTACATATTAACAATGCACTTTCAACGTTCAACATATCCGTGTTGTATTCCCTTTCTTTTTAGTACATAATATAAAAAATAACAGAGAAATGATGGGAGATCAACAATTTAATATAAATAATGTGAAAAAAATGTTGACCATGTTGACTATTATTAATGTTACCAAAACCCATCTATGCCCCATCTGGATGCATTTTTGGACATTGTACCTAGGGATGGGTTATAGCATTTTATCAAATTCAAGTCTAGTTATCCCCTTATTGAATACAAATTATTTCAAATTCCCATATTGAGTCTTACTTGCTTACGTTTCAATATTTACACGTTACTTAAGTCTACTAGAAAAGGTTTTAAATTGCCATGTTCATGGTCTGTACCGGAAACCTTAAAACGAGATGAGCAGCATTATACAAGACGTGAAAAAAAGCATGAGAACAGATAGAAGGTTTGACAAGAGACTTGTTAGCATCTGAGGTGAACAAATTGGGGAGTTTTGCTGGCCGGGAACAGATCCAAAATGGAACTGGCTATTGGAACCCATCCCTGATTGTCCCTGATAAACCTGAGTAACAAAACATACACTGAAGTAATCTAAGCCTAATACAGTCTGCACTGAACACTCTTAGAAATAAGGGTTCGAAATGGATTCTGCCTGAAGGGCTGGGGTTCTACCGAGAAACAATTCTTCTGAGGAATCCTTTTTTGAAGAAAGGGTTTTTCAAGGACTCTTTGTGACACTAAGGGGACCAGTAAGAAGTGTTGAAAGCGTGGGTGTTAAAAGGGAACACCCACAACCCGGCCCAAGCACCCGAAGTTTTTTTGATTGTGAACCATGATTGTTGTCAAATCCAGCCCTTTAGGGTTCTAGGTATAACCCTTGGAATGTAAAAGGGTTTTTAATAGAACCACCTGGGTGGAGTCTAGATAAAAATCTTGGAATACAAAAGGGTTCTTGGTTGAACCCCTTGAGTGGGCTGCAGATGAAACGCTTGGAATATAAAGGGGATCTCTGTAGAACCACATTGGTGGGCTGTAGATGAGACCCTTGGAATTAAGAAGAGTTCTCAGTAGAACGCCATGGATAGGTTCTTGTTAGCACCGTTAGAAGGTGAAACGGTTGTGGATAGAACCTCCACAGAGGGCTCTGGGTGGAACCATTGCACCATATAAGGTTTCTAGAACCCCTCATAGGGGGTTCTGGGTGGAACCTTTCAGAGATTGCTTTTGGTATAACTCTTTATATTGGATTCTAGGTAGAACCCACTGAAAGAGTTTCTAGGTTGAACATTTATAAAAGGTTCGACCAAGATCCAAAAAGGGTTCTCCTGTGAGAACAAGCCGAAGATCCCTATATGGTTCAAGTTCTAACCCTCTGACAAATCAACCAATATACTTACTCCTGTATGATTCTGTCCAGTTGTTGTCAGGACAGAGGGACTGCCCCCCCTGCCCCCCCTGCCCCCCCCCCCCCCCCCCCGCTCACACACACACACACACACACACACACACACACACACACACACACACACACACACACACACACACAAACCTCCCATTACTTGTCTATTGTCTTTCACCAGCTCATATTTGCCTGATGCAGCATGACCAGATGGGAGACAGTGATAGAGACAGGAAGGGATAGGGAGATAGAGATAGAGATAAAGTAAGAGAGAGAGAGAGAGAGAGAGAGAGAGAGAGAGAGAGAGAGAGAGAGCGAGGAGAGTAAGGAGGCGATTGAAAAAAGTAAAAGAAGAAGAACCTAGCGAGAGGAGTGTGCAGAGAAAGGAGGAGTGTGGATAGAGATGTGTGCGTGTCGGAGGATTCACACCTGCAAGGTGGAGGAGTGGAAGGGGTCAAGGGGACGGCAAGTAGGGGAGGAGAGGAGAGGAGAAGGGAGGGAGTGTGAACCTCCCTTTGGCCAAGCTGAAGAAAACACATGCCGGCCTCCCGCTGATGTCTGTGTTAGCCGTGAGACCGGCCAGGACCCCCCCCCTCCCCTCTCTCTCTCTCTCTCTCATTCTTCTTCACTCCCATCTTCAACACGCACCATTTGCTCTCTCGCCGTGCATTTCCTCCTCTGTTTGGTGTTGCAACCACTCAGCCGTTCTCCTCCCTCTCTCGCTGCCCGGGCTGCATCTCAAAGTTTGCAGATAATTCAAACTGAACTAATCACCTTACTATTAACCGAAAATTCTAGTTTTTATTTTATTTTAATTTATTTTTTTACATTCACCCTCATTGCAGCTTCTCATTTATCGTCTATCAGCGGAATCGTAATATTGTGACGATCTGATTGTATCATATTGTTTTACAAAAATACCTTTTCCAGGCAAAAACTAACCAACTGTGTAATGGATTCAACAAGAATGGAATCAGTTCTGAGGCCTTTACACAGAGGGGAGTGTGATAAATAAATGACACGAAAACCAAAACTATTCATACCGGCAGAGATGTAAATTTGCGACAGTTGCGAAACTTTCATAAAATAAGGTTTGAATAGATTCATGCAGGACCAAACTACCAGGATCCTATTGACCCAGAGCAGCGTCTGGTAGTCTTGTCTGAGGTCAACGGTTGCGTAGCCTGAGCTATTGTAAGTAGTTTCATTGAGTTTCCTTTTAGCAAAATACTCTGAGTGAATTTGAGTCCCCTTTGGTAAACAGTGTATATATGTCCAGGGCTTTTATTGTGAAAGGTAAAAACAGTGAGGATCTGGTCTGCGCCGCCTTCGGTTGAAAGGATAAAGGTTACCATCTTGGTCCGGACTACGTGGCCTCCCTGTTGTTGCACGCAACTGTGTACGTTTTGAATGTGCACGACGGGATTGGTTGAAGCCTTCATTCGCGGTGAGAAAGTTCAGAAAATAAAATCGAAATTTGTTCAGCTTTTTCGCTGCGTAATATACGTGTTCTGTGTGAACATACTCATGACAAAAACGACTCGGAAAAAATATTGCCGTGCAAATTAGTCAGAGCTGAAATGATTACTCAATTAATCGAAAAACACATTTTGATTATTTGTTATTTTTTGTAATTTTGAAGCAAAAATGTTGCCAAAAATGTACTTTTTTCATCTTCCAAAATACCAAGATTTGATGTGTTTTCTTAGTCTGCTGTGATAAAACATTATGTTATATATCTTTAGGGTTTTTGATATTTAAAGATGTCACCTTGGGTTCTGGGAAATCAATCAATAATCAACAGATTGTTTGTTAGTGAGGCACGGCCCTAATCAGGTTACATGGGATTGAGCATATGTCTAACCTATTGTGAAACACCTGTATATGTTGATGCCCAGCCTATACTGTATACCTACCCAACTTTTTTTCTTAGGACTCATGTGTCCATCTACCTTGTGACTGTACCTGAAAAAAGTGTCCCACTTTGCTTCCCCTTCCACACAGAGCCCTTTTATTTTATTTTTTTTTGCCACGGAGCACAAGGTCAAACCGGCACACAGAAAAAGCCCAGGGAGCCTCCCAGAGATATCTGGAGAATGCCGAAACATGGCCGACAAATGAAGACGCAGCTGTGCTCGTCTGAGAGCTCCCCCAGTCTCTTGGGAACGAGGAGTTATGAGGCCGCTCACACACACACACATACACGCACGCACGCACACACACACATGCACGCACACACACACGCACGCACGCACGCACATACACACACACACACACACACACACACACACACGACTGTGTTTGCTTAGTCTCTGACACGGAAAAGACAACTAATGCAAGAGATGGGAGAAGAGGGGTGAGACAAAGGGTGTGTGGGGGGGGGGACCCATAAAGAAAGATGTTGGAAATACGCTGCTGTCACTGGAGAAAAAAAGTAGAAGGGAGATTAGTTAAAGTGATAAATGTCAAAACATCAGACGCTTTTATTCATTCTAATCTCTGTCCATGAGCGTGCTTGGGCCTTTCTCTCCTAATTGCAAACAGCTTCATCCGTTTCTTAAAAGAATGCTGGGCTGTCCTATTCCCCAAAAAATTGCAATAACACGCATGTTGCAAAGGAAAAATTGTTTCCCAAAATTCTTGTGCCGCTATTGAAACCCTCAGGGTTCCATTTTTATTCTGCAACTGTATCTTTTGGCAAAGTCGTCCGTAATCTTTTGAGAAGCTTGTTTCCCACATTTATTTTCTTGAGAAGACGCCGATTTCAAATATTTCTCAGCGCAGATTCTCGAATCAGACCAAACTCCTGTGTGTTTAACAACCAAAGCTTTTCTCTTCGGGGTCTTTTGTGAGCTGTCAGACCTCATGCTGCAGTTCCCTATACATATATATATTTTACTGTTTTGTTTTGTTTTCTGGGATTCCAAACATGATTTCTGTCTAAAAGCGATAAGATCCAAGCAGTGTTTCGTCCGTTTTACTTCACATTGCGGGGGAACCTTTGCCAAAGTGTGCTGCAATATTTTAGGTTTATTTTCTTTCATAACAACAGCTCTTCCATGGATAAGCTGAGATGAAGTAACCTTCAACAACAACGAATGCACCCATGATGTTAACAGTGATGATGAACCCTCGGCTAACGAATATTTTCCTTATCGGTTTATTGGTAGCAAATGTTTGGCATTTTTTCCTTAAAAAAAAGAAAGAAAATGAACCAACTCATCGTGGTTTCCTGGATGTTATACAAATGCACATTTGAAAATCTAAAACACTACAGGCTTGGGAAAATGACCATAATTAATGTAAAAGACTTTGATGATCTGCAGCAAATGGACCACAACGAGCAAAGCCACTGGTGTGGTCCTTTAAAACTAACATCAGAATGACACACGCACCATGACTTCATCCAAAAGGTGTCAGTCAGGGCTCCTGGTTGGTGGCCCGCTGCTGTCAATCTCAACACACACACACACACACACACACACACGCACACACGCATACACGCACACGCAGTTGAAACAGCTGGCCGAGCCAAACCTGTATCATTGGAGGCAACAAGTTCATTTGAAGACAGGGGTTCTCTTTGAAGTGGCGTCACTCGGTCAGCGAGCAAACATTATTGTGAGCCGAGAAAGATTTACGACCATCTTCTCCCACAGCTGCTTTAACACTATCTGCTGGTGGTGGCCCAGCAGGGAAACTGATGAAGACTCGCATGAATGGGCCAAGAGAAACACACCCAAACGTGCATTAAGAAGTCAGTAAACACACAGACCTGTACAAAGCTTTCTTTGGGCATTTTTATTTTCGATTGCAGGTGTGGTTTGAATATGAATGCAGAATTTTATTTGTGTCTCGGTTTAAGTCCTGGTCTCATCAGGTGGTGGAGGGAAGCTTCAGATTTAGATCCAGAGTGAGGCAGTCACAGCCCAAGTCATCAGCCAGTGAAGTGGCGCCCCCTAATGCCCAAGGCCCGGTACTCTGTATTGGAAGCTAGAAATGTGTCTGAGAAATCAGATTTGGATCCTTTCTGGCAAGGGCTGCTGGACAATATGACCAATAATCTCTATCAAAATGAAGTTTGTTGCAAAACTGTGGAGGGTTGCGGCCAACCATTTTTATTAGCCATTAATCTGTGGATTGTTTTCCTGAGTCATTTATCAATTGTTTGGTCAAAAGAATATAGAAATGGCCGCCACAATTTCCAGCCCGAGGTGACTTCGTCAATGACTCAAGGCGACTAATTGATTCGGCGATTATTTTCTCAATTGAGCGATTCGTTTTTTGGTCTATGGAGCGTCACAGATTAAAGAAGCAAGAACATATTCACATTTGAGAAGCTGGAACCTGAGAATTTTGCGATTAATCGATAATCAAATGTGTTGCCAATCTGCAAATTGATTCATTGGCTGATCTTTACGGCTCCACCGACATGTTGCACATTAACGTCCATGGCCACTAAAACACTGCTAATCTCAAACTGTGAGCAAAACACAATCTGGTGCTATATCACACACACACGCACACACACACACACACACACACACACACACACACACACACACACACACACACACACACACACACACACAGGTTTAACATACATTTTCAAACATCTAATAGCAGACAGCTGGCTGATTAATGCTTGCCCCCACCCTCCTGTCATCCACCCCCCAAAAAAACACGTTCTCACAGCCTAAGTTATTACAACGACTGAGCTGCACTTAAAGGCCATTATTTATGTTCGAGCTCAAGCTGCCAGGTTAAAACTAGAGCATTTATCTCTCGGGGCTCCAACTGAACTGGTGGAGTCTTAGCCCACAGAGGTAATGCCACCATTACGCGACTCTAATGTGTCTGCTCCGTCTCGTGCCTTATTTATCACCATAAAGCTCAGAAAGAAAGGTGCGCTCTGTGATTTCATGTTTTATATTCTAGTAAGAGGCACATGTCACACCACACCACACCGCTTCCTTCCCAAAAAGTCCTCTTTTCTTACCTCCTGTCCCCTTGAAACAATCGGATCCCCATCTCTGCTTTTCACTCAAGACGTTTCCGTAAAATATCGTTATGAGGTCATTACTTGTAATTGTATGGCTGTAAACTCTGGGAAGTAGGAACAAAAGCTGGTCGTGCTGATTGTGTGATGGTCTGGATAACAGCATCAGCTTAGAAGCCTAGGGCCTAAAAGCAAGTATGTGAAGTGGACCAAGAAATAGACTGAATTTAAACTTCAGTGAGCAGTTTGGAGAAAATTACATCCATATACAACCCACAACTAAAGGCAGAACAACACAGATAGAAAGGGTCTTTGATATTTAACTAGAATTACCGCCTCAGAGTTGTATGCCTCCTGCAGTTTACATCCATATCTATTCAATATCCCTTTATCCTTTTATCCTAGTGTGTGAAATTGTCCTAATTAGCACATGAATTCTTGAGTTATGGCCAAAAAACGTGTTATGTGAGGTCACAGGGACCTTTGACCACCAAATCAGTTCAACCTTGAGTTCAAGTGGACATTTGTGCCAAATTTGAAGAAATTCGCTCAAGTTGTTCCTGAGATATCGCGTTCACGAGACATGAGGTCACAGTGACCTTTGGCCTTTAAAATCTACCCAGTTCATCCTCGAGTCCAAGTGGACTTTGAACCCAATTCGAATAAATTCGTTGAAGGCATTGCCAAGATATGACGAGAGTCTGACGGATCTGAGGTCAAAGTGACCTTGACCTTTAGCCACCAAAATCCAATCAGTCCATCCTTGAGTCCAGATGAGCGCTTGTGCCAAATTTGAAGATATTCCCTCCAGGTGTTCCTGAGAGGTCGCGTTTTACGAGAATGGACCCGACAGAGGGACAAGCCAAAAACATAATCCCCAGGCCCACAGATGTCACCGGTGCGAAGGCATGATAAATGGTCTCTTGAGAATGTCACACAGATTGTGGCATAAATAAAATGCAACAAATGACGGAGTGAAAATTGCTGCAAAAAGGAGAGATGGTGGGAACCCACAATGTTTGTCCTCCACATTTTCAGTAATATGCGGCTTTGTTTGAGAAATGATACCTGCACCTGTTTAAAACACCTGCCACGCTACATGAGTCATCCTCTTGCTCATGAGGCTCTTTGTCTTTCATATGTTGCAGAAGATCAACTGTCACAACAGTTGGACGTTGGACGTATATAGAAAGTATACTTTAGAAGATCTCAGTTTGACTTTACGTACTACAAACACCGTCAACTATTTTCAATATCAATCAACCTATCAATTATTTTCTCAAATAATCGATTGTTTAGTCGATATAAAACAACAGAAAATAGTGCAAAATGTCTGTCACAGTTCAAGACGATGTCTCCAAACAGTCCACAACCCAAAGATTTTAAGTTTACTATGAAATAAAAATCCTCCCACTGAAGAAGCTAAAATTACTCATATTGATTCATCAATCCTCAAAATACAGTTCAAACAGTTGATTATTAATTGTTAATACTATTGAAGTCATTTATCAAACAAAAATGGCAAACATTCAGTGGTTCTAGTAAGGATTGGGTTGGTTTTCTGTGGTTTATATCATTGTAGAGCTGCAAACGTTAGTCGATTAGTCGATTAACTGATTGGTTGATTGATAGAAAATGACTTGGCAGGTATTCTGATGATCGAATATTCATTTAGCTATTTCTTCATGCAAAACTACAGAATATTGGATGGTTCCTGCTTGTCTGATGTCTAAATGTTTTTCCTTGCTCTACATTAACTGCACATCTTTGAGTTTTGAACTATTCACTGTATAAGACAGGACATGTGACGACATCCCCATTGGCTGAAGGTGTCCTGGTGTTCGCTGTTGTAGCATGAAAGCATGGTGGAATTATCGTGGTAGCTCGCCAACTAGCCAGCTGCTAAATGAGTCAAATGTACCAACTTAATGCTCCATCAACACACTGCTGTCACAGTGGAGGAAAACACATTGTTATTGTTGTAAGAAATTACATCTTTGTTCAGATCATTTTCAGTGTTGTGGCTGAAAGCATGGTGGAATTAGCTAGCCGACCGCTAGTTAGCTAGCTAATTCCATCGTGCTTTCCTGCTACACTGCTTGCAGAAAATAAGCCCACCAAAGGGCCATCTCCTCTACTCTCTAATAGTTTAGCCTATTAGCAAAATGTGTCTCCATCTCTCTGATAATTTAGCCTGCAGCGGTGCAGCAGCCGTGGCGGCTGAGGAGGTCAGCGGAAGACGAAGTGAAACTATTTGGCAACACTCTCCTTCTTTGAAGCGCTTCGCCACTATTGTAGCTCGCTGGAGCCTAAAATCACAGTGTATCATCTCAAATGTACGCAATATCGCTTCTGGCACCCGATAACACAGCAGCATGACATTTTCGATGAGTAACTTCAGCCCAGCACTCTGAGGGCATTTGTGTGTTGCCTCTAGCGAACACCGTGACGTGAGCATGATGTCGGCTGTAAAAGGGTCTATTGCCTCAATAATAACTCCACCGCTGGTTAATTCAACAGTATGAAAAATAAATACACAATTACATAATTAAATACATCATTCAGCCACAACAGGCCTTAGTCAGAGCACATAGGTGTTATATTGCGAATGTTTCCCATCACTGAAGATAAATAGAGCACATTTTCTCCCTCAAACAACACACGTGAAGCCTATTGCTTTGGCACAGACTACGTACAGCGCTGATTCAGATACGGTGTGCCAGCGGTGTATGATCAGTAGTTTCAGGCTCATGAGTCACCAAGCCTCCTGCCAACATTCCCTGCCTACCTGTCTCTCCAGATTCGTACACTTTTCGGACCCAAAATCTACAAAAATCTTACACCGTGTGAAGATTAGAGGTCAGATTTAAAAAAAAGAAGCATAACTTCTGACACAAAAAAATACAAACAAACAAACCCAAAGAAAAACTGGGGTCTCAAAATTGCTACGTTAGTAACCGTGAAATTACAAGGCAACATTATGGTTTATACAGCTATAAAAACATAATTATGCACTGCGGCTTTATGAATACTGCGGTTTTCAAAATTAGGTCCCTTAGAAAAGCGAAATACCTTTCTGTTAATTTGTTTCCCTTTCCCCCGGCCTTTGATCTGACCGCTGTGGTGAGATAAACGTTTATAAATCACTGGGGTTAGCGTCTGAGGTACTTTCTGCGAGCACACAAGCGATTTGGGCCTGAGTGGATATGGATTTGATTTGCGGTGCGCGCCGAACGCTCCAGCCAATGCCCATCGCCAGGGAAAGCTCGTGAAAACTGTGATGGATTCCGCAGACATGGTTCTTTGAGCTCGAGGGTTTCATCGCAAATCCGTTTAAGCTTTTATGTAATTTGGTTAAATATACAGAATCCCTTTTCATCTTTTTACGTGTCCATTTTTCGACCCGCAAGCCTTAATGGAAAGTATGATGTCTGGGGGTGGGGGGAGGGGATTCCCACAGAAAGGGACCTCTTTTATGAGACTTGACCTCTGCAGTGTGTGTGTGCGTGTGTGTGAATGTGTAAGAGATGGAATGAAGGTGATGCTGAGTGACAGGGTCGACCGAAGGTACAGCCAGACAATGTCGTTTAGTACTCTAGTGTTTGGTTTTAGAGCAGCTCTCCCGGTCTCGACTGCCGTCCGGTCCAATTTCCACCGTGTTGACGAGAAGACAAATATTCGCTGGAGCGCAAAATGTCAGCCAGAAAATATAGGGAGTGACAGGCTTCTCTAACCTGCTGGGCTTAATGAGAAAGAAGACGGCGAGGCTGGTGTTGTTAATGAGACCAGGGCGCCAGTTCTTTTCTTTTTTTTTACCAGTGATTCCCGAGTATTTTGGGGTCTATTCCAAGAATCCACAGACCTCTTTGTTATTAAATTCACAGCACTCACAGTTTTCACAGCAATATGAAATAGGTATGAGGGAGGGACGTATGGCTTGTTTAGCTCTAATACTAGCTTTAAGCAGCTTAAAGTACATCATTAAAACTGCCACAATATTATTTAATCAATATAAATAAGAAAATCTTTTATTTATTTATTTAAAATTAGCACTTGGAAGAGGCCGAGAAATTGAACACAAGCAAATCTGCACGGTTTAACCTGACCCTCAACCTCCTTCTGGCATGTGGCATTGAAACTGAACAATTAATAGTCTTTACACTGAACACTTTTTCGGACTATTATTTAATAACTTTCGAATTATTATTACTGGACCACACGCCATCGGGGAAAAGGTTGTACGCTAGATGTCTATTTGATAGTGCTGCAGCTAGTTAGTTGGTTCAATTTAACCAACGAATTACCCCTCAGCTCAGAGCCCTCCGAACTACAGTGGCCTTCAGGGAGGGAGATGTATCTTTAGGATTTTGGTACAACTAGGGGCTACTCTTTTCTTTAATACTCGGTTCTTCTACATGACCAAATAATTGCTTTTAAAAAACTGTATAGAATTCTAAAAACAAATAAATTCAGAACAGAAATTAGAAGTTATAATTTAGATACAACTAAATGTTTACAGAGCAGCAACAGTTATGTTTGTAACCACAAAGTCATACATAAAGTCATTAATATCTCACTGGAAACAAATATAGAATGTTTCTGAGAGAAGTTTATGAAGAATGAAGAACACAGACATCCGTCGGTATCAGTCATTCCTCCGGTCTTCTGTCCTGCTGGCGGCTTTGTCTCAGCCTGCAGAGAAGTTGAATCATCTCGGCCCCGTTTCATACCGGGTTTCGGAACACATCCCTTCAGATAACGTAGAACGTGAAAAGCTCTCCCGAGAACCAGTGTCCGTTCTGGGCTGCTGCAGAAACATGGCGGTGCAAGATGGCCGACTCCGTGGAAGACGACCTGCTCCCTACCTAGATATGAATGGCTTTTTTTCTAAGTGAAGGAAAATGTAACAATTCTTTGTTTCGGGTGATTATACACTGATTAAAACACAGTTATGAATATTATATTCAGTATCTGCCGGAAGTGCAGCAGGCTCACTGCGATGACACTCTACTCTAAAACAGAACGTAATTAAACAAAGGAAGTTATATACAACCCGCAAATAAAAGGCAAACACTTTCGTTAATGATTACAGCTGTTGTGCGGATGGCCGCAAACCCAGAGACCGGTTCAGCCTCTAGGTTTTTACCCGTTAAAAGGGGGAGTTTTGTCTTGCCACCTTCACCCCAGCGAGTGCTTACAGGGGAATGTTAGGAAGGAGTACGGTTTAAGCCTGCATATGAAAAGTGCCTTAACATAACTTCTGTTCTGATTTGGCGCTGTATAAATACATTGAATGAAAATACCCATTATGGTTTCCCTTGGTAGATAGATGGCGTCTAGTTCTACAGTAAAAAATGTGCATTTTTTATTTACTGTAGTTCCCCCACTCCCCCCAAAAAGACCTACTCACACTTACTCCATCAATCACATAATGACACAAAGTAAAACAGGTCATCCGAGATGATTACAAATATTTGCCTGTTTGAAACGGATACAGTGACGGAAATTGGGGTTGGGAGAGCGGGGGCTTTGCAACCAGCTGTGCAAACACAATCAAGATGATTAATGAACCCACCTGTGAGCGGCTAATGGCTCAACATGGCACTAGCTGCAGCTCTGGAGCCACAACCTGCCACTGATTAACCACTGCAACACGGAGCATACATTACAAAGGCATTGGGTGGGTGGTCTGACGGACCAGATAGAGACAGTTTCTGCAATTTTATTCTATTTAAATAATCCATTATCTTTGACTTTGTAGGCCCCATAAAACTACAACTACAGACATGTCCAAACCTCACTGAGATGCAACCTCGGTGCAAGCCAGGCCGCCTGATCCAATCCCAATGCAAGTAATAGCCGATATCTCGGAGCGTACTGACTTCATAGTTAACGCGTCCCGGCATGATCGGATGACAAAAGTGTCATTGAGCAGACGAGTGTAACCAGGTTCAAGTCTTGTGCCACTATTTCACTTCAGACTGGCAGCGGTAGAAGGACGGTGGTAGGAGGGAGTGTTGTTGGCGGGGGCCAATCAGAACTCCATATTTCAACGCTCCGGTTAACCTGAGATGCCTTCGGTTTCAGACAGTCAGAGAGACAGACAGACCTGCAGACAGAAAGACTGACAGACAGGTAGGCCAACAGACAGACAGAAAGCTTTATAGACCAACAGACAGGTACGTCAACAGATAGACAGGTAGAAAGACAGAAAGTTCGACAGACAGATAGGCGGACAGACAGACAGACTGAAAGACCGCCAGCAAGACAGAAAGATAAGTAGACCGTCACACAGGTAGGTCATCAGACAGACAGACAGACAGACAGACAGATAGGCTAACAGAAAGACAGAAAGATCAACAGACAGACAGACAGATGGACAAAGAGACAGACAGAGAGAGAATTAGACATAGGGATAGACAGGTGACCATTCAGCCAAGTGGAGAGAAACTGAACGGAGCCTAATGGGGGGAAACAAGAAAGGTAAATATGTAGAGTGACTGTAGAACATGTTAAGATTTAACAACTTTTACAACTGAATTGCAGTTGGTAGTCGCTGCGATGGCCAGGACCCCCACGCCGGTTATGCCAGCATGCCACGCTACCACAAACGTCTGGCCAGAACCCCAGCAGCAGGAGCCTCCAGGAGGGTCTCGCCCGCCTGTTCCTCTGGTGTCGTCTGTAATGAATAATGAAGTGTGACAGAAAAAAAAGAGGAACGCTTATGTAACGTCTTAATGTCACTGAATGTGAATCCACCGCCACGAGACGTTAGGTTTAGATTTGATGAAATGACCCGGAGGGTTTTGGTTTTCCTGAGCTGTATACGTTCAATTGGGACACATGTCTTACGCTAATCAGAAGGTATTGATATTTCGCAGCAGTGTCAATATGCACGAGCTCAGCGCGTTGCATTGAGGACAGACAGGAGAGAAGCTGAGTTGTAAACGAGAGCAGGTGAAAGCGGACAGAGCCATCAAGATCCAGGTTTACACTCCTCCTTTTGGCTTACAGTAAGCAGTCTTTACATCACACATTGGTCCAATTGATAAGTAAATACACATTTTGACATTAAGAAAATCATCAAATTCAACCAGACCTCTAATGCTTCAACTGTTGTATTTTCACTTGAGCTAATGAATAACAATGGAGTGACTATGATTACACTTTCAGACGTGACTGAACTACATATTCAACTTGACTTCTTGTTTCTGTTCGACTCTTCTCTGCTGCTTCACAGGAATTATTCAATTATACGAAAGTGCAGTATGATGCAATTAGGGAATTTGGCAAACAGTTGGTTTAAAGTGCTTTACGGACTTGTGACGCGTCATAAGTTCTGAATGGAACCATCTGAATGTGAAGCCGAGGATGTTTTGGTCCCTCTGAGTCTTTCCACTTCTGAGTGAGTCATGCCTACCATCTAGTGTTCGGAGGAGGAAGTGACACGTGGCCAGGTGATTCTGCAGGGGGACACGTACGATCAATACACCGTCTATGTCCACATGTCCTGCGTGTAGTGTCCACCACTTCAAGTGCCATCCCAAACCAATTAACAGGGAGTGGAAGTGGGTTCTCAAACCCTCCAACAGCGAGTCTACGGCTCGATCCCGGGACCAATCCCAAGGCCTAAAACCCTGAACCCTCAGGGACTTAACTGATGTCACCTGGTTGATGGTGCGAGTGTGAGAGGCTGCAAGGGCGTGAAATGGAACGGGACGGCACTTTACTGCGACATATCACGATACCGTAACAACGTCATTACATGTTATATACAATTGTGGGAATTTATTTCACATTTTTTACTCCGTGATTTAAAGATCCGTCCTCCCTTTCCCCTGGTAACCCCGTGTTCAACGTCGCGATGCTATGACTTGTGGGTAATTCCCACAGGCCACGTCTGCAGAAATGCAGACTTACAGAAACAGTACATAGTACTCCCATACAAGGGCTGGGTAAATGCATTGAACAAATCAACAACTGGATGTGCCAGAATTTTCTTAAATTAAATAAAGATAAAACAGAAGTAATTGTTTTTGGTACCAAGGATGAACGATTGAAAGTCAAAATCACTGATGTTAAAAACCACAAACCGAGCCAGAAATCTAGATGTAGTTATGGATTCAGACCTCAACCTGAACAGCCATATCAAGACAATTACAAAATCAGCCTACTATCACCTGAAGAATATAGCAAGGATTAGAGGACTTATGTCTCAACGGGATTTGGAAAACCTTGTCCACGCTTTTATCTTCAGTAGACTGGACTACTGTAACGGTGTGTTTACAGGTCTCTGTAAAAGGTCAATCAGAAAGCTGCAGCTCGAGTCCTCACGAAGACCAAGAAAGTGGATCACATCACTCCAGGTCTGAGGTCTTTACACTGGCTTCCTGACAAAGAATTGACTTTAAAATCCTGCTGTTGGTTTATAAAGCACTGAATGGTTTAGGGCCTAAATACATCTCTGATATGCTGCTACCTTATGAACCATCCCGACCCCTGAGGTCGTCTGGGTCTGGTTTACTTTCTGTTCCAACAGTCAGAACTAAACATGGAGAAGCAGCCTTCAGTTTTTCTGCTCCACATATCTGGAACAAGGTCCCTAAAAGCTGCAGGTCTGCTGAGACCCTCAGCTCCTTTAAATCCAGATTGAAGACTCTTCTGTTTGCTGTTGCCTTTAATTGAACCAGATTCAAGGATCTTAATCAATTTCTGCATTTCACTACTGTATTTTATTTCTTAAACTGCACTGCAACTTTTATTCTATTTTTTAGCTTTTTAATGTTCTACTGACTGTTTTTAATGTTTAAATGAATGTTCTTAATTGTTTTTAAATCTTTTCTTTTGCATTATGTTTTGATGCTTAATGGTTTTATGAGAAGCACTTTGAATTGCCTTGTTGTTGAAATGTGCTATACAAATAAACTTGCCTTGCCCGGCCTTGCTGTAGTGTGGATACAGAGTGCTGCAGGGATGACGTATTTTTGAAGGCCAACTCACTCACTGGTTCCCTCGTCAAAGAAGCCAATGGGATATTTCCATTTTTACGTAAAAACGCAATAATTCACGAGTTTTTTACTGACGGATTTTAAGCATGTTCTAGCCACAGACTTTATTTCAGGTATCTAACCAAAAACCCGTTGTTGAGACGAGGGAACCGGAAGTGCAAACGTGCCGACTCATTTTCTGGTTTTGGGACTCATTCCTGAACCCGTTCTGAATGTCTGTCCCATCAGCTGCCCAAAACCTCATTTTTCAAGCATCAACATTACAACCATTAAAAAGGGGGAAAAAAGTGAACTACATTTATTAAAATGTCCACAATACATTGATTTAAGTGCAGTAATGTAGATAAGAGAAATAGGCTGCACTTTTAAAAACAAACTCATTTACTTATTAGTCAAGGCATTAACACAACAAAGAGGCAATGTTTCTTTTCTGATGAGTCAGTAAAACCCAAACCCATGTTAAAAAATATGTATAGATAATTCACAACTTTTCTGTAAAACAGTCTACACTCCACGAAGTAAGAGTGAGATCCAAGACAGACTTCCAGATTTAAGAAAGCAGGTAGATTTTACAGTTCTTCAAAACAAGATTCCCACTGTTCAGACTTTTGGTAAATACCTGACAAACTTGAATTAAATTAAACTGAAGCCTTCTTAAGGCACCATGGTGACATACAGTATTCATTTTGAGTTCATTTAAAAAAGAAAAGTATTTGGGAGCAGCGGGGCAGCTGTGAAGCACCCAGGGAGCAGCTTGGGGTTCAGTGTCTCGCTCAAGGACACTTTCAACATGCAGACAGGAGGAGCAAAACAAAAACGAAAGCTGATTGTATTCACATCGAAGACCGTAACAGTTAAAACTAGAATTAGCTCCTTGCAGTTGTACGTCTCCGCCAACCAGTAAAGTTGCAGTTTACATCCATGTCTGTGAAAAGTGTCAATACATAATGTTATCCTATTGGATATTTGTGTGAAATTGTCACAATTGGCATATGAAATTTCAAAAACAGTCACAGTAATCTTTAACCGGCCAATTCTAATCAGTTCAACCTTGAGCGCAAGTGGACCATAGTGTCAAATTTTAAGAAATGTCCCCCAGAATAGGAGTGCTTGGTTAAAAAAAAATGTAAAAGACAACTCAAAATACCAGTCGCAATTAGGAGTATCTATCGCAGGCAGGTTTTTAAGCAGAGGAGCTTCACGCATCACTCGTGTGCACGTTCTTGTGTTTGTCCAGTTTGGACCAGGTGGAGAACTGCTCCCCGCAAGTACCGCATTTGTAAGGCTTCTCCCCAGTGTGCATCCTCATGTGGCCCTTCAGGTCCGACCTGTGGCCGAACACCTTGTCGCACATGTCGCACACGTATGGCTTTTCCCCCGTGTGCGTCCTGCTGTGCCGCTTCAAGGTCGTCCGGGCGGCAAATCTCTTCTTGCAGAAGGTGCACTTGAAGGGCTTCTCCCCCGTATGCACTCGCTCGTGATTTTTGAAGGACGAGGAATCCGCAAACTGCTTCCCGCAGTTGCCGCAGGCGTAGGGCTTCTCGCCCGTGTGAATTCGCGTGTGCTTCTTCAAGTTCACACACGTGCTGAAGCTTTTATTGCAGGTGTCGCACTTGAAAGGCTTTTCCCCCGTGTGCACCCGGAAGTGCAGGTCGAGGTTGTATCGCCGGTTAAAGCCCTTTCCGCACACCTTGCATTTGAAAGGCTTCTCGACGGAGTGAACCACTAAGTGTTTATTCAAGTCCCAACTCTCCCGGAACATTTTCCCACAAGTGTCGCACTTGAAAGTCTTCTCGACGGTGTGTGATTTCATGTGAAATTTGTAGTTTTTGAAATTGGTCATCACTTTGTCGCACCTGTCACACTTGTAAGGGTTGTCACTGTCCAGGGTGCTCCCGTCTTTCTTATTTGGTGTTGGGTCGGTGCTTCCATTTGATCTTGTGCTCTCACTGTTACGGTTCTCAATTTGTGTTTGCCTCGTTATTCTGGTTGATGTTGTGGCTGCACTGGTCGACGTCGTCCTTTCCTCCTTGCGTCTCTTATTCAGTGTTGGGTCAGTACTTCCATTTGATGTTGTGCTCCCATCGTTTTGTCTCTTATTTGCTGTTGACTTGCCATTACTGGTTGATGTTGGGCGCCCATCTTTATGTTTCTTATTTGGTGTTGCCTTCGTACTTATAGTTGACGGTACTTTCCCATCGTTGGGTTTCTTTTTTGTTGTTGGTTTAGTACTTTTAGCTGATGTGTTCTCACTGTTAGAAGTCATATTTTCTGTTGGCTCAAAACTTCCAGTAGAAGTTATTGTCCCATCATTGGGTTTACTATTTGCTGTTGGATCAGTTCTTTCGGCTGATGTTGTCTGCTCGTTGTTCTTATTTGGTGTCAGCTCACTATTTCTGCTTGATGTTGGGTTATTGCATTTCTCCTTTGGGGTTAGCTTGGTGCCACTGGTTGATGTTGTGGTTTTATTGTTGCATTTCTTAGTAGGTGTTAGCTCAGTTCTTCTGGTTGACATTTTATTCCCATCGCTATGTTTCTTACTTGGTGTTGGCTCAACACTTCCAGGCGAGGTTGGTCTCCCATCTTGGCTTTTCTTATTAGGTGTTGGCTCACCTTTTCCTTTTGATGTTGGGTCATCATCATTACATTTCTCCTTTGGTGTCTGCTTTCTACCTCTAGCTGCTGATGTGGTCTTAACTTTACATGTATTTTTTGGTGTCGGTTCTGTACTTTTGGTTGATGTCTTCTCACCATTATGTTTCTTACTAGGCGTTAGCTCAGTACTTCTGGTTGATGTTTTTTTCCTGTTGCTATGATTCTTATTTGGTGTTGTCTCAGCATCTGCATTCGATGTTACGTCCTCGTCTTTGCATTTCTTATGTGGTGTTGTTTCAGTACTTGTAGTTGATGTTGACTTCTCATTGTTCGATTTATTCTTTGGTGTTGGCTCAAAACGTCCAGTTGAGGTTGGCATCCCATCTTGGCTTTTCTTATTTCCTGTTGGTGTTGGTGTCTTATTTGAGGTTGTGCTCTCATCGTTATTTTTCCGATGTGGTGTTGGCTCAGTACTAGTTACTAATGTTTTTCCATTATCTGTTTTCTTATTCAATGTTGGCTCAGTGGGCCCACCCCCATTTGATTTTGCGTTACCATCACCGCTCTTGTGGGGTGTTTTCTCAAAACTTGTGATTGACGTGTTTTCATTATGTTTCTTATTCAGTGTTTGCTCACTATTTCCACTTGATGTTGGGTTGTCATTGTTATGTTTCTTATTTTGTGTTA
>JACSYO010000918.1:12500-15000 GCA_016806645.1 Ophiodon elongatus | reverse complement strand
TCATGTCTTCATGGTTTCATGTCTTCATGTCTTCATGTATTCATGGTTTCATGTGTTCATGTGTTCATGGTTTCATGGTTTCATGTGTTCATGGTTTCATGTCTTCATGGTTTCATGTCTTCATGTATTCATGGTTTCATGTCTTCATGGTTTCATGTCTTCATGGTTTCATGGTTTCATGTGTTCATGGTTTCATGTGTTCATGGTTTCATGTCTTCATGGTTTTATGTCTTCATGTGTTCATGTATTCATGGTTTCATGGTTTCATGTCTTCATGGTTTCATGTCTTCATGTATTCATGGTTTCACGGTTTCATGTCTTCATGTCTTCATGGTTTCATGTCTTCATGGTTTCATGTGTTCATGGTTTCATGTCTTCATGGTTTCATGTGTTCATGGTTTCATGTCTTCATGTATTCATGGTTTCATGTGTTCATGGTTTCATGTCTTCATGTATTCATGGTTTCATGTGTTCATGGTTTCATGTCTTCATGTATTCATGGTTTCATGTCTTCATGGTTTCATGTGTTCATGGTTTCATGTCTTCATGGTTTCATGTCTTCATGGTTTCATGTCTTCATGGTTTCATGTGTTCATGTATTCATGGTTTCATGTGTTCATGGTTTCATGTCTTCATGTATTCATGTCTTCATGTATTCATGTATTCATGTGTTCATGGTTTCATGTCTTCATGGTTTCATGTGTTCATGTGTTCATGTATTCATGGTTTCATGGTTTCATGTGTTCACAGATGCTGTCAGAACGGCCACGTCTCAGTCTGGACTGTTCCTCAAAACGTGTCCAGCTTCCCTGATTCCTCCTCCTCTGAGGGCTGGTGGGAGAATGAAGGGAAACATAAATTCATGGTACTTACAGATATTGATGTCATAATGTAAACAAGTTGGAGGGATTTCTCTCAGCTTTTAAACATGTCTGACCAGACCTGCCTGTTTATTCTCACCACACCTGCGTAGCGTCTTGCTCCACTTACCGCTTCCTTGTGTTGCAGTCTTCCCGGTGGTCGGGCCGAGGGGCCACGTGTGTGTTCCAGCTGAAGGGCCACATCACCCCGGTGAGGACGCTGGCCTTCAGCCCCGACGGCCTGGCCCTGGCCTCTGGGGGGGTGGGGGGCCTCATGAACATCTGGTCCCTGAGGGTGAGGAGCTCACACACACACACACACTGCAGGTAGAAGCAACACTCATCTCACTGTGTGTGTGTGTGTGTGTGTGTGTGTGTGTGTGTGTGTGTGTGTGTGTGTGTCCAACAGGATGGGTCGGTGCTCCAGACAGTGGTCGCCGGTTCAGGTGCGATCCAGAATATCGTCTGGATCCCAGATGTTGGTGTGGCTGTCTGCTCCAACAGGTCCAAGGTACCACATCACATCTTCACATCATCACATCATCACATCATCACATCTTCACATCTTCACATCATCACATCTTCACATCATCACATCTTCACATCATCACATCTTCACATCTTCACATCATCACATCTTCACATCATCACATCTTCACATCTTCACATCATCACATCATCACATCATCACATCTTCACATCTTCACATCTTCACATCATCACATCTTTACATCATCACATCTTTACATCATCACATCTTCTCATCTTCACATCTTCACATCATCACATCTTCACATCATCACATCTTCACATCATCACATCTTCACATCTTCACATCATCACATCTTCACATCATCACATCTTCACATCTTCACATCATCACATCATCACATCATCACATCTTCACATCTTCACATCTTCACATCATCACATCTTTACATCATCACATCTTTACATCATCACATCTTCTCATCTTCACATCTTCACATCATCACATCTTCACATCATCACATCTTCACATCATCACATCTTCACATCTTCACATCATCACATCTTCACATCATCACATCTTCACATCTTCACATCATCACATCATCACATCATCACATCTTCACATCTTCACATCTTCACATCATCACATCTTTACATCATCACATCTTTACATCATCACATCTTCTCATCTTCACATCTTCACATCATCACATCTTCACATCATCACATCTTCACATCATCACATCTTCACATCTTCACATCATCACATCTTCACATCTTCACATCATCACATCTTCACATCTTTACATCATCACATCATCACATCTTCACATCATCACATCTTCACATCTTTACATCATCACATCATCACATCTTTACATCATCACATCATCACATCATCACATCGTTACATCTTCTCATCATCACATCTTCTCATCATCACATCTTTACATCATCACATCTTCTCATCATCACATCTTCACATCATCACATCTTCACATCATCACATCTTCTCATCATCACATCTTCACATCATCACATCTTCACATCATCACATCTTCACATCATCACATCTTCACATCATCACATCTTCTCATCATCACATCTTCACATCATCACATCTTCACATCATCACATCTTCTCATCAT
>JACSYO010000918.1:0-7500 GCA_016806645.1 Ophiodon elongatus | reverse complement strand
GGTGGGCCCGACGAGGAGCAGAACCGCGGGATGCGGCGCCGCCATGCCGAGCGTGTGTTCATGCTGCCCTGCGCTCTCGTCCTCAGGTGGCTTGCGGTCTGAACCACACGTTGGTCGTCTCCGCTGACGGGATGATGGTCTGGGCTTTTGGAGACGGAGACTACGGGAAACTGGGACTCGGCAACTCCACGGCCAAGTCGTCCCCTCAGGTAGGAGCTCGGTCTCGGAGGCGTCGAGCTGACGAGCTGCTTCCTGTTCAGCCTCGCCTGAATGTAGAGACGCTCATTGTTCTCTTCCCCAGAAAGTAGACGTGCTGTGCGGCATCGGCATCAGCAAAGTGGCGTGTGGGACTCAGTTCTCCGTGGCGTTGACCAAAGACGGCAACGTCTTCACGTTCGGCCAAGGTACAAGTTATCTTTACTTTTATGTGATATAATAAGAATAACAGTTATTTTGAAAATCTAATAATTCATTTCTCAAGTAAATCTGTTAAATATTTCCAGCTTTACGTCTGAAGTTTTGCATATTTCACTTGTGTCTGATGTTTTATGACTAAATGATGAATCAAAGACTAAAGTCGTGATCATAGTTATATTTGAGTTGCTTAATCAGGTAATTATATACAACTAAAGACACGACTGCAGTATTTTCACAATAAAGTTCAGATTAAGATCATTTGCATTGTTTTTTGTGTCTTTTTCATATAATTTGCATATGGTTTGTGCAGACCGCCTGATTGGCTTACCGGAAGGCCGGGCCAGGAACCACAACCGGCCCCAGCAGGTCCCGGCTCTGTCGGGGATCCAGATCCAGGACCTGGCTGTCGGGGCGGAGCACACGCTGGTGCTGTCCTCCACCGGAGACCTCTACACCTGGGGGAGCAACTCAGAGGGGCAGGTGAGCTGCTGAGCACACACACACACACACACACACACACACACACACACACACACACACACACACTGAACACACACACTGAACACACGTTGTGTTCACATGTAATCTCGTAAAAAGATGTTAGAGATGAATTATGAGTTTACAAAACCTCTAAGAAGATTATTATACATCATTAAAACTACTAATGAGAAGATTTATTTTATCAATAAAAATAAAATCTTTTATTTCCTAATCATTTGAATTATCTTTTTTTGCAAAAAGCTCTCTAGGTGACCATAAAAAAGTAAAAGGATAACTTTACTGACTTCAGTGGTTGACATGTTATGGGACGGTGGCTGGATCCTCGTAGACCAGCTGTTACAAAACAACACAAACATCTGTATCTGTTAATATGTTAATAAGGATCATCAATGATCAGTTATCAGAGAAAAGTTATATTTGCTCCCTTTTTTATTCTGAGCACCTCTCCTCCGTAGTCTGCTCTGCAACGGGACCTTTTTAGAATTCATTTCACTAGAAAATAAACTCTAGATTCCACTGGATCACATCTCGTGCTCTGATTTAGAACCACTTCGACCACCGATGATAACTAACCGGTGACTCTGATCCTCTGGTCCTCTGATCCTCTGATCCTCTGGTCCTCTGATCCTCTGATCCTCTGATCCTCTGATCCTCTGATCCTCTGATCCTCTGATCCTCTGGTCCTCTGATCCTCTGATCCTCTGGTCCTCTGATCCTCTGGTCCTCTGATCCTCTGATCCTCTGGTCCTCTGGTCCTCTGGTCCTCTGATCCTCTGGTCCTCTGATCCTCTGGTCCTCTGGTCCTCTGCTCCTCTGATCTGGTCCTCTGGTCCTCTGATCCTCTGATCCTCTGGTCCTCTGGTCCTCTGATCCTCTGGTCCTCTGATCCTCTGATCCTCTGCTCCTCTGCTCCTCTGCTCCTCTGATCCTCTGCTCCTCTGGTCCTCTGGTCCTCTGGTCCTCTGATCCTCTGGTCCTCTGATCCTCTGATCCTCTGCTCCTCTGATCCTTTGGTCCTCTGGTCCTCTGATCCTCTGATCCTCTGCTCCTCTGATCCTCTGGTCCTCTGATCCTCTGGTCCTCTGATCCTCTGGTCCTCTGATCTTCTGGTCCTCTGATCCTCTGATCCTCTGATCTGGTCCTCTGATCCTCTGGTCCTCTGATCCTCTGATCTGGTCCTCTGATCCTCTGATCCTCTGATCTGGTCCTCTGATCCTCTGGTCCTCTGCTCCTCTGATCTGGTCCTCTGATCCTCTGATCCTCTGGTCATCTGATCCTCTGATCCTCTGATCTGGTCCTCTGATCCTCTGGTCCTCTGATCCTCTGATCCTCTGATCTGGTCCTCTGATCCTCTGATCTGATCCTCTGATCCTCTGATCTGGTCCTCTGATCCTCTGGTCCTCTGCTCCTCTGATCTGGTCCTCTGATCCTCTGATCCTCTGGTCCTCTGATCCTCTGCTCCTCTGATCCTCTGATCCTCTGGTCCTCTGCTCCTCTGATCCTCTGGTCCTCTGATCCTCTGATCCTCTGGTCCTCTGCTCCTCTGATCCTCTGATCCTCTGGTCCTCTGCTCCTCTGCTCCTCTGATCCTCTGGTCCTCTGATCCTCTGATCCTCTGGTCCTCTGCTCCTCTGATCCTCTGATCCTCTGATCCTCTGATCTGGTCCTCTGATCCTCTGCTGCAGCTCGGTCTGGGCCACACTAACCACGTCAGAGAACCCTCGCTGGCCTCGGTGCTGCAGAGCAAACACATCCACCAGATCTCAGCCGGACGCTGCCACAGCGCCGCATGGTCCGCCCCCTCTGTACCACCTCGAGCTCCAGGTGAGAGAGACACACACACACACACACACACACACACACACACAACACAAGGTCCCTGTCATGCTGTCAGACACACTCTTGTTACCAAAGTGCAGCACATTGTTGTCAGAAAGTTCCTAATTTCTATATTCATGTGTCCTTGTGCTCGTTGTGTCTCTTCCTCTTCCTCCTCCTCCTCCTCCTCCTCCTCCTCCTCCTCCTCCTCCTCTTCCTCCTCCTTCTCCTTCTCTTCCTCCTCCTCCTCCTCCTTCCCTTCCTCCTCCTCCTCCTCCTCCTCCTCCTAATCCTCCTCCTCATCCTTCTCCTCTTCTTCCTCCTCCTTCTCTTCCTCCTCCTCCCCATCCTCTTCCTCCTCGTCCTCCACGTCCTTCTCCTCTTCTTCCTCCTCCTCCTCCTTCTCTTCCTCTTCCTCCTCCTCCTCCTTCTCCTTCTCTTCCTCCTCCTCCTCCTCCTCTTCCTCCTCCTTCTCCTTCTCTTCCTCCTCCTCCTTCCCTTCCTCATCCTTCTCATCCTCTTCCTCCTCCTCCCCATCCTCTTCCTCCTCGTCCTCCTCGTCCTTCTCCTCTTCTTCCTCCTCCTCCTCCTTCTCTTCCTCTTCCTCCTCCTCCTCTTCCTCCTCCTCCTCATCCTCCTCGTCCTTCTCCTCTTCTTCCTCCTTCTCTTCCTCTTCCTCCTCCTCCCCATCCTCCTCGTCCTTCTCCTCTTCTTCCTCCTCTTCCTCTTCCTCCTCCTCCTCTTCCTCTTCCTCCTCCTCCTCCTCCTCCTCTTCTTCCTCTTCCTCCTCCTCCTCCTCCTCCTCTTCCTCTTTCTCTTCCTCCTCCTCCTCCTCCTCCTCTTCCTCTTCCTCTTCCTCCTCTTCCTCCTCCTCCTCCTCCTCCTCAGGCTCGTCGGTTCCCCTCCAGCTGGGTCTCCCCGTGGCGGTTCCCCCTCAGTACAGCGGGCTGAGGGAGGTCAGCATGGAGGCGGTGAGGGCTCGTCTGCGCCTCCTCTACCACTTCTCTGACCTCATGTACTCCTCGTGGAGACTCCTCAACCTCAGCCCCAACAACCAGGTGAGCCAAGAAACCAGGACGACACCTGGTGGGAGGAGCCACCTGTACCTGTACCTGTGTTGTTGATGAAGAGGATGAAGAGATGAAGGCTCTGAGCTCTTGTACACACTGATGGTTGTTTCTGTGCAGAGCTGCACGTCTCACTACAACGCCGGCACCTGGGGGATCGTCCAGGGCCAGCTGAGGCCCCTGTTGGCCCCCAGAGTCTACACCCTGCCCATGGTGCGCTCCATAGGCAAGACCATGGTGCAGGGCAAGAACTACGGCCCCCAGATCACCGTCAAGAGGATCTCCACGCGGTGTGTGTGTGTGTGTGTGTGTCTCTCTCTCTCTCTCTCTCTCTCTCTCTCTCTCTGTGCGATGCGATGCACGTGCGCGATGCGATAAATATGATGCGATACGTGCTGATATGCTCTGCAACAACGATATATCTTGATATCTCTCTTTTTGTCTCTCTCTATAAATACGACGTATGCCTTGTAGTCTCCTCTCCTCTCTCTCTCTCCTCTCCTCTCCCCTCCCCTTCCCTCCTCTCCTCTCTCCTCCTCTCCTCTCCTCTCCTCTCCCCTCTCCTCCTTTCCTCCTCTCCTCTCCTCCCTCTCCTCTCTCTCTCCTCTCCTAAAGTGAGAGAGATGATGTTGTCCTCTCACATCCCTACATCCCTGCTAGGATTAACATGGCCTCCTCCTCCCTCTCCTCTCCTCCCCTCTCTCTCTCCTCTCTCCTCCTCTCCTCTTTTTTTCTCTCTCCTCCCCTCTCCCCTCTCCTCCCCTCTCTCCTCTCCTCTCCTCTCCCCTCTCCTCCCCTTTCCTCTCTCCTCTCCTCTCCCCTCTCCTCTCCTCCTCTTCTCTCTCCTCTCCTCCTCTCCTCTCTCCTCTCCTCCTCTCCTCTCCTCTCCCCTCTCCTCCTCTCCTCTCCTAAAGTGAGAGATGATGTTGTCCTCTCACATCCCTACATCCCTGCTGGTGAAGTTAACATGGCCTCCTCTCCTCCCCTCTCCCCTCTCCTCCCCTCTCTCCTCTCCTCTCCTCTCCCCTCTCCTCCCCTTTCCTCTCTCCTCTCCTCTCCCCTCTCCTCTCCTCCTCTTCTCTCTCCTCTCCTCCTCTCCTCTCTCCTCTCCTCCTCTCCTCTCCTCTCCCCTCTCCTCCTCTCCTCTCCTAAAGTGAGAGATGATGTTGTCCTCTCACATCCCTACATCCCTGCTGGTGAAGTTAACATGGCCTCCTCTCCTCCCCTCTCCCCTCTCCTCCCCTCTCTCCTCTCCTCTCCCCTCCCCTCTCCTCCCCTTTCCTCTCTCCTCTCCTCTCCCCTCTCCTCTCCTCCTCTTCTCTCTCCTCTCCTCTCCTCTCCCCTCTCCTCCCCTTTCCTCTCCTCTCCCCTCTCCTCTCCCCTCTCCTCTCCTCCTCTTCTCTCTCCTCTCCTCTCCTCTCCCCTCTCCTCCCCTTTCCTCTCCTCTCTCCTCTCCTCTCCTCTCCTCTCCCCTCTCCTCCTCTCCTCTCCTAAAGTGAGAGATGATGTTGTCCTCTCACATCCCTACATCCCTGCTGGTGAAGTTAACATGGCCTCCTTCTCCTCAGGGGGCGGAAGTGCAAACCCATCTTCGTGCAGATCGCCCGTCAGGTGGTGAAGCTGAACGCCTCCGACCTCCGCCTGCCCTCGAGGGCCTGGAAGGTGAAGCTGGTGGGCGAGGGCGCCGACGACGCGGGGGGCGTGTTTGACGACACCATCACGGAGATGTGTCAGGTAGGAGGTCACCATGAGGGCTGAGTGATGACGGGCGGTTCTGGAAGGTTCTGACCCGGTTCTTGTGTTTCAGGAGCTGGAGACGGGCGTGGTGGAGCTGCTCATCCCCTCCCCCAACGCCACGGCCGAGGTCGGCTACAACCGGGACAGGTGAGGTCTTAAGCCCCGCCCACCTCTACAGAGACACTGCTCTCTGTATCTATATGTATGGATATGTATCTGTATGTATCTATATGTATCGATATGTATCTGTATGTATCTATATGTATCTGTATGTATCTATATGTATCGATATGTATCTGTATGTATCTATATGTATCGATATGTATCTATATGTATCTATGTGTATCTGTATGTATCTATATGTATCTGTATGTATCGATATGTATCTGTATGTATCGATATGTATCTGTATGTATCTATGTATCTGTATGTATCGATATGTATCTATATGTATCTGTATGTATCTATATGTATCGATATGTATCTGTATGTATCTATATGTATCGATATGTATCTGTATGTATCGATATGTATCTGTATGTATCGATATGTATCTATATGTATCGATATGTATCTGTATGTATCGATATGTATCTGTATGTATCGATATGTATCGATATGTATCTGTATGTATCGATATGTATCGATATGTATCTGTATGTATCGATATGTGTCTGTATGTATCTATATGTATCTATATGTATCGATATGTATCGATATGTATCTGTATGTATCTATATGTATCTATATGTATCGATATGTATCGATATGTATCTGTATGTATCGATATGTATCTGTATGTATCGATATGTATCTGTATGTATCTATATGTATCTGTATGTATCGATATGTATCTGTATGTATCGATATGTATCTGTATGTATCTATATGTATCTGTATGTATCTATATGTATCTGTATGTATCTGTATGTATCTGTATGTATCTATGTATCTGTATGTATCTGTATGTATCTGTATGTATCGATATGTATCGATATGTATCTGTATGTATCGGTATGTATCTGTCTGTATAGATATGTATCGATATGTATCTGTATGTATCTATGTATTACATCAGGATGATATTTAGTATGTGACATTTAAATAACACCGTAATACTTCATGTACTTTATGGAGTTAAATATTATATTATATATATTACTTTTTAAAGATGATATTGTTCGTTCCCGATACTCGAATGCAGATAAAAGAAACACAGGATTACTTATTATTATTTAGATTTAGATTTATTTACTTATTATTAGTTTGTTTTTAATTATTATTAGATATGGACGATGCACGTTAATATAACATCTCTGTAAATACGCCACAGTTGTGACTCTGGACAGATGTTACAAAGTCACCTTAAACCTCTGAGGTCCTCTGAGGTTCTCTGAGGTTCTCTGGGGTTCTCTGGGGTTCTCTGAGGTCCTATGAGGTTCTCTGAGGTCCTATGAGGTTCTCTGAGGTTCTCTGGGGTTCTCTGAGGTTCTCTGAGGTTCTCTGGGGTTCTCTGGGGTTCTCTGAGGTCCTATGAGGTTCTCTGAGGTTCTCTGGGGTTCTCTGAGGTTCTCTGAGGTTCTCTGGGGTTCTCTGGGGTTCTCTGAGGTCCTATGAGGTTCTCTGAGGTCCTATGAGGTTCTCTGGGGTTCTCTGGGGTTCTCTGAGGTCCTATGAGGTTCTCTGAGGTCCTATGAGGTTCTCTGGGGTTCTCTGGGGTTCTCTGAGGTCCTATGAGGTTCTCTGAGGTCCTATGAGGTTCTCTGGGGTTCTCTGGGGTTCTCTGAGGTCCTATGAGGTTCTCTGAGGTCCTATGAGGTTCTCTGGGGTTCTCTGGGGTTCTCTGAGGTCCTATGAGGTTCTCTGAGGTCCTATGAGGTTCTCTGGGGTTCTCTGGGGTTCTCTGAGGTCCTATGAGGTTCTCTGAGGTCCTATGAGGTTCTCTGGGGTTCTCTGGGGT